>PNEQ01115695.1:0-39145 GCA_003012365.1 Medauroidea extradentata
TAAATGATAATCTTTCTGTCATGATATTAACTCATCTCATTAATCATTATTGTTGCTTTTTTTTATTTTCTTAACTTCAAATTTACTTGCAAGGACTAAAATTGTTGCTTTTTTGTTCAAGGTATTTTTATGCAAGAATAGTGCTGTGCAACACATCCGAATAGAAAAATGTCTAGTTTTTAAAATATATTTTTATTTATATGTTTTATTAATTTTTTTTATTTTAATTAAAACCTGCAGTGACTGTTTTAAAATCAGAAGTAAATCCACAGTTTTTATATTTCTTAAAAAATACTTAATTTTTTGGAATTTGTTATAAGAATGCTATATTTTATACGACTTTGATTCACTGTAAATTAATTTTGTTTTCGTTGTTTTTTTTACTTATAATGTTACAAAAGGGATATAGGTCATATTATTAACATTTCTGAAGTCAGTTATCGGTATTACTGAAGTAAAAAAAAATATTATTAACACTTATGTAAATTTTAATTTTTTGAAAAAAAAAAATTACGCACTCAGGTAAAATTCCTTATATGACAATGCCGCACCGAAAGAGTTAATCCTAACCTTAGTCATGGTTATTCCCAACTTCCTTCACCCTCATCTGTGCTCAAGACCCAAAATGTTACAAGCTGCCCTAACTTCTTGGCTGAATTAGTATCTTTGATTCCATAATTTTACATGAACACAGCCCATTTGAAATAAATAACTTTAATGTAACAACATTAAAAGAATTGGATACATGCTTTTGAATCACAGACTACATAGTAAGCGACTCAATATGTCGAATAAAATAAGAAAAACAATTTTATATCAAAAAAATTAAGTCAGGTTTCCCAGCTTACAAATTGATTTACTGTGATAACTAAATTATAATAATTTATGCAGTACTACAAAAATGTTTATTCTGGGCTGTTTTGTATCATTTTCCCTGACCCAAATGAAAATTCCCTGATATTTCCGACTTTTCCCTGTAAGATGAAATTCCCTGACTTTTCCCTGTTTTCCAGGTTTTCCCTGTCGGTGGACACCTTGTTAATGATATTGGGATCAATCAACAGCAAATGCTGTTTGATAACTTACACGCTTATGAAAATAGCAGGGGTTACTACCCTGTAACTGCATACACATTGTTTACCAGCAGAGATTCCAAGCATTTGAAGATGGTTTATTGAGTACTGTTATCTGTCCAACAAGAAACGTGCTAATGTTGCATCTACCTAGGGCCCTTTGTTTACATACAAATGCAAACCACAAATTAAGTATCAGCAATAGTTCCACTAACATCACAGTCACACAGTCTGTACACCTGTGTCCCTAACACAAACAAAATTCGTAAAAGACATTGTGTTGCAATACAGAAAACTTTACAAACATTTTCCCAACTCACAATATCATTATTAATAGCTGCTTCTGGGACTACCGCTGCAGCTTCATTTGTGATCTGAATGAAAACAATGGCTCCTAGGCAGTTGCAACAGGAGCACCTTTTTTTGTTACTCAGGTAACATTATTCAACAAATCTACTTCAATTGTATTGAAAACTTGACGGTAAAAAAGTTGTATGCAATTAGGGGGTAGCCACCCCGGCTATTTTCCTTAGGGTCAAAGGTGTCAAGCACCATATGCTGTTGGTTTGAAGATCCCAATAGCATTAAGCAATGCTGACAATATTATTTTGTATGTGGCGTAGTTTCCCATATTTTGGGAAAATACGGTTTTAAACGTTCATCTTTAACTAGTCATAATGCCCTTGATATTGAGTTTAGGTGAATAGTGCACAACATGTTTACATCTTCTTTTGTTGTGTAAACATCAAGAGGTATTTTCGGGACATCCTGTACATTGCAACTTAAACTTTGTGGGTGGATTTTTGCCTCTCCTAAAAACTTTACTTATTGGACAAGTGTTGTTTTTGTTACGAAACCTTCAATTGTTCAACATAAATGCCAATAAGGAAAGCACAATTTAACATGCATGCATGTGTGCACATATGTGCACACACACAAACATAATGGCACACACACACATGCACACATGTACTCACGCACACATGCATGCACACACACACACACATCAATATATGACAACACGATAAAATAAGGACCATTAACCACTTTATGAAAACCAATAGATTATTACAAAAAATTATATTGATGCAGAAATGTTTATATGCTATGCAAAATCCAACTAACTACCACTTTAACAATTCATTAAATAGTCTCTATCCTACTATATTTTGAAGACAGCCATTGGCTACATACAGTTAGACTATGCATACAAACCTATATATTACACTGTAATATTTGAAGGCAGTCATTGCTAAAGACAGTTAAATATTGCATACAAAGATATACATTCTACCTCCTTAGCTCCAAATTTACTTTTCAAACAAAAACCATGCTTGTAATGAATAAGTCTCCTGTTAACATTAAAAAAAAGTTTGGATTCTAAATTATAAGAAGTTTTATATAATATACACATACCAGAATAAATAGGTACTTGTGTACTTAAAATTTTCTCTTTACTTAAAGTCTGCTACATACCTATTATAGTATACCTATAGTTAAGAACTGAACTTGAGGACCGTCACCACACCCAGCATACAACATGAGAACCAGACAGCTTATACACACGCACCTGAAATTTAGTTTATTGCCATTTGAAGTGTGGTCCACCAACACACAGTCTTAGTGCTCGCACACATTTATGAGGGACAGGCAGCTGATATACACACCTGAAATGTCGGTTATTGCCATATGAAGTGAAATCCAACACAGTCTTAATACTCACATGCATTTATTACGAGAGCCAGGCATAATAAATATGTGATGTGCATAGTGCGTGAGAGTGTGTATGAGTGCTGCGGCAGACAAGCAACATTGTGTTATCAAGTCTCCTGCCGGGCCGGCTTGGCCTGCATTCAGATTGTGCCCCTGCTGTCATGCGCATCCAGCGTTTTTGACAGAGACAATAATTTTGAAAAACAATGCATGTGTTACAAGGATGATTACAGTACTATTTTTAATGTACGTACATCTTATTTATTGCCTGTAAGATACGTAATGAACGTCATTGCTTCTAGATATCACACTTACAAAAAATCTAATTTCTTAATGGACTCAAGAATGTAACCCTTACGTTACTTGGCGGCTTACTGTACAGTTATTCTCTATAGACCAGTATAGTCTACATCATTAGCTGTGTTTGTAGATTCTGACCTAAAAATGGAATGTCATTCACAATTGACACAAAAATGTCCACAATATCTAACTAGAGATTGCAACAAACTGCTGTTTATGTGAGCAATAATTTTTATGACTGTCATTTGTATATCTTATTTAGCATCTTCGATACTTTCAACCATGACAACTACTATTGGAAACAACTGGTTCTGACCCTTACTAGCTTTGCAAGAGTACTGAACTTTGGGTTTCAATTTTGTAATTTTTATTTGCACTAAAATATTGAAATTGAATTCAGATGTGCTGTATATGTCAGCTTTGGTGTAGTACGACAGTTATTTTCGCTTCTACTTCCTGAACATATCGCAATACATTTCTAAATTTTAAAAATTTAATGTCATTTAGAGACACTGAGTTTTCTCTTGTACACCAGTTTATAAAAAAAACAGTAAGTATTTGTTATAATATTGAGTATTGTGTACTTAACATGGTCTAGCTAACTTAATAACCCAAGATAACACAGAGAACGAACAGTAATGTATGTGGATGAGAATATGGAAATTAAGTCTCAATATTTATAAGCAAGCATCACATTTCTTTCAATTCTGTCCTGTTTCAAGAGAGATGTCAAAATGTCACTCTTTTTTAATTTACCCTTTAATTTTTATAGTTGTTAAAACAATACAAATGTCAGTCAATATAAATGTTCTTTACAAAAAGCATAAGTCATATATTTCAGTTTGGATAGCGACATATCTTATTTATATAGCTACTGACATATCTCATTTATACAGCTATAAAGAATTACATTTCATGCACAACATGTGCATTGTTAAACAATAATATTGTCTGTCAGTTGTAAGTGGTATTCTATTTTTAATTTCTCTCTTCAAGATGAAACGCCTGACGGCAACTTGGAACATGTATGCTATAGAGCATCCCAACCTTACATTGCAGTACAGAGCTCATGGTGCACGCTGTTGACAGATTGTAGCCTCATTATGAAGTTAAAGAAATGTACTACACCATAATTTTGAGCAGTGGAATATTTTATTATTATTATTATTATTATTATTATTATTATTATTTAATTTATATAATTGTAACTGGTATATGATTATGCTTCAAAATATGTGTCTTATCAAATTTTTAAATTGCTTCAAAATAAAAAACAGTTCACATTCTCCACTAACATGAATTAATAACATTAATAGTAATAGGCAATTTGTAAAGAAATAATAATTATCACATAACTATTAACCATATAGCTAACCCTGATAAAATGTAAGATTTCACCCACAGGAGTAATGTCTGTCTGAAGACAAGAACGTGGTTGGGGCACTGTTAGTGATTATGAAATTGATGATAGAAAACCAAATTTTGTGCAGAAATTTAAAAATCCAGATGTTTTTGTCATTATGATCTTTTGTTAAAATTATATATAAAGTGGGAGGAATTTTATGAAATAAAGGTATACAAAGGTTTGGCAGTGATGCCAAATTCAGGTACAATCCCTCATTTCAACTACTTTTGTGATTATTTTTTAAGCCTAAATGAGAGCAGATATGAGAAATTTGGCTTCCAGTATTGTTTAAATCAATTTTATTTTGTAAGACAAAAACACAAAGTTGAAGACTTAAGAGAATCTCGGCCAATTAACTAATTAGCTAAAACCACATAATTTTTTGTCTTAAAAAAAATAAGACAGTAAAAACACTGAGATTTTTAAATGATTGTCACAATGGGAGTTTACAATTAGAATTTATTGGTTTGTGGACGTACGCCATTGCTAATGTTTTTACTGGTCACACCTGTGTTGGATGACAAATAACGAAAAACGAACAAGAAAAAAAATATGTGTATAAGACGCACACAAAAATAGAAAAAAAGAAAGCAATCTCAGAGCATTTGTCAGGTTTTTTTATAATAATTGTTACTTTATAGACAACAAAGAATTCTGGAGATAAATTCAGTCGAATATCGTGACAACAACACCCAGACACAGAAGACAGACACAAATATAGAACCAGATTCCCAATATGAAAAAAAAAGATGGAAATAGACAAAAAACCGTACACAGTGGACAACAAACACAAGATAATAGACAACAAAACACAAGTTAAAATTAATGACAAAATGCAACGTTTCAGGGATCGCAATCTATCCCCATCTTCAGGCTGAGACACAGCTGGTCAGAACACCAAAATGTGATTCGAAACTGTCCATAAAAAAATTCACACATTTTTTCTACATTAAAAAGCAGTGTCAATATATTTTACTCAATTTTTTTTCCAGATTTAACTTGGTACCACTTTTGACCAAAGATCAATCATTCAATAGTTACACAATAGGTACTAGGACACACCGAAAATTCTATATTAGGTAAATATTAAGAATTACTACTCATTGTATACCGGCCAAACTATTCATTTCAGACATATATATATATATATATATATATATATATATATATATATATATATATATATATATTATTATTAATGAAACATGTTTCTAGAGACGTTGTAAGTAGTCTTATGTAAAAAAAAGTCTTTTGTTAGGTTAGGTTAAGATATTAAGTTATTATAAGTTAGTTTAGATTAGGTTAAGTTAAGTTAGATTAAGTTGGGTTAACTAACCTAACATATTTTTTTTTTTTACTGAGGACTACTTCTAATGCTTTTAAACTCCCTGCACGAAATTATTTGTTGGGTTAGTTTAGATCAGTTTAGGTAACTTAACCTGACCTAACTTAGCAGCCACATAAATTCACTGTCGATCAACTTGTTTAACTTCCAATTTTCCTGTGAATTGCTAGAGTGCATGAAAGATTTCATACAGGCTACGTAATGTTTGAAAGAAAGACTATTACAAATATCTACCAGCGGTAAAATCATAAACACCAACACTGCCATTTTAATTCCGTTGTTTAATATTGGTAGACTATACGTCACACATTATCAATTATACTGTTTCAATTACATTGCATGCATAGTGATGTTAGTGCGTAGGTTTTCAGATCGCGCATATGAACGCAGTCGTACGTTGACAATAGAGCATGATAATTTACAAAGAAATTTTTCAGAAAATTTTTTTTCTGGACATGAAATTATATTTTGATACTTTTTCGATACTTTTGTGACCTAAGTGAAAATTACGTTACTTTTTCGTTACATTCCTGACTTTAGTGACCTGTAAACATCCTGGATATCCTCACAAAAATTCTTATTCGCTCTGTTTGACAGCCTACAATATTTAAATTTACTTCTAGTGTTTATGATAAGACTTTGTTTGAAAATATATCATAGCATAAGAGGCTGCAGCTAGAAATCTAAAAATTCAAAATAATTAATGCTTTACCAGTACATTAATATATAATTTTTTAAAAATTTATATTGCTAATAGATTAAAGGATTAAATTATGATATGGAAATGCAAAAGGTAGGACCTAAATATATGCTGTCATAGATAAATTATAAAATATGTACTGGGAGTCGGGGACTCCGGTTCACTACACCTGAAGATCTGTTGGATATACAATATCTTGGACTTGCAGTGAGGTTGCTATGGAGGAAGTTATTGTGTGTGCCCTGTGCGACAAATGGTTTGAATACCCCGCCCGGACTTTGGCCGTGCTCGGCCGCCGTCGGATGCGCTCATGTTCGCTCTCCCCTCCTTCCCCCACTTCCCCCTCCCGTGCCTAGCTCAGACGCTCAAGTCGGCGAGAGAGGGAGTCTTCTCCTGGGCCCGATCGTGGGCGGTTGTGTTTAGCTTGCGACTGCGGTGCCACATCTGAGCCGTGTCATCGATAAGTTCTTCTTTCGTTTAATTGAGTTTGGTGTTTATGTTTTCCGCTATTTTCAGTTAGGTTTGGTTTAGTAATTGTTTTCGTTGATGATACGTCGAGGGTGTGCTGTCGCGGCCGCGAGCTCAGTACGACTTGGGATTGGTTCCTGCCTTTTTTTGGAATAAAGTGGTGCGCGTGTGGTGGCCACAGCAGTATTGTATTTTTCATCTTAATCTTGCATCGTAAATCTGTGTAAATATCTCAGTGGAGAAAATATCCTGTGTACAATTTGTCATGGCTTGTATGATAACGTGCGTTATATAAAATTGTTTTGCCAAGTTCTGTCTTACACCATTGGTAGCTTTGATAACCCTGTGTCAATGTCGTGCGTTACGTGTGTGTTCTACTGGGAAGGGTACTGGTGAGTGGCACTGGGCCTTGGTCGATGCCTAGCAACGCCAAGAATAGCAGCCTGTTTATACTGTGTCTGCTAGATGCGGGTTCAAATATATTTCTGTGGCGTAATGTAAGAACAACCAATGTCAGTACACCATATGTGTGATAATCAGGCATTCTTGTTCTTGTTCTTGAATTAAATCACAAGATTTATGTCTGCTAGATATCATAGTTACAATATCTGTTAAGCCACTTTTTTGTTGCTTAAAAAAAGTAACTTCTGATACACTGGTTTCACAGACAAGATATTTCTAGCCCAAGCAAATAATTATTTTGTCACTTTTGAAGAAGTGAAACACTCATAATTGGTTAGTGTCATTTCCAAGTAAAGTATGAATGTTAAGACTTCTTCCGCATGACCTTTCCAGAAAGGCTGGTGCAAATTAGAAAATTAAGTTAGCGCTCTGGAGAAAAACTTTAAGGGGGACTAGCCTCCTTTTTTTTGGTTCTGTGATTACCTTCGTCTTAAAACCTTACTTAGTAACACATGATTTTTATCTAATAGCTGCAAGTACTTAAGAAATTTTTTAATTTGTATCCTTGTACTTTCCTAATATTACAAATAAACAAAGTAAATAATAAGAAAACTTTTTTAATTAGTATCCTTCATCGTTCCCAATATTTCAAATATGAAAAATCAAGCAATTAAATAATCATAGCCAACAGTGACACTTCAACACCATGAGCAACCATTGTGGTGGTAGAACAAAAATAGTTGATGAATGTGGAAGCACCCACGATAGTACGCAATTGATACTTTTCACTCCTTAAATAAGCAAAAATAAGTTATTTTTACTGAATTACTGCAAACAGCCAACCTTTAACCAATTTTTTAAATATGATTTTTAATAATTACTCGTGTCATATAACAATAATAATTGATGTAGTTACTAAATCAAACAAAATATTACTTTGATTTTTTCATGTGTTAGATCTGCTGTTGACCGCTCTACTCCCCCACTGTCTTGGCACTCTAGGCTGTCACCTAACTCGCCTGTATGGTCTCGTCTGCGTAGTCCTTTGTTATCAATCAGAGATGAAATTGTATCAATGAATGTGATTGTACGTGGAAGGAGGGGGTAGGTGAGGAGAGAGGAAGATTACCTCCACATATGTCTGCCAACATTCAAAAGACTGTCGCCTGCTCCTCTCTTCCGGCTTTTTTGCTTGTTGTAGCGACCTCGAGAATTTCTATACATCCTTTTGTCTTCACCTTTCCTGTCTGATGAATACACTTTATTCAAATAGTATATACTTGTGATAGCTTTATAACTCTAAAAATCATTCAACTTTCAAACTACTATAACTAAGGGCCTGTTTCTCAATGTCATACTTAATTCTTGCTTATAATCACATCATTGGTTTAACCAAAACATTTAACTAGCGATTAAAATTGAACTGTTAGTCAATCTACTTTAATTGTAAGGTTAGCTAAACATTAATTAAGGTAAATGCGGCAACAATGCTGTGACGTCTCGGCTTACGATTGGCAGCACTGAAACTTTCTGCTTGTTTATTTTGTCGTATAGTTTGTATCATGGATGAAAATAAGCTGCAGCATGCTGAAATTTTTTTCCCCCAAAATCAGAATTACTGATTTCTCTAGCAGAAAAGTACATGCATGTCATAGAAGTTTCAGAGGCTCAGGGTGGCTACAGAGTTCCTGCCAAAAAATTCCCTGACATTTCCCTGACATTTGTACAACTGAAATATTCTAATGTAACAAATTCTATTTTTTTTCTTCTGAAAAATATTTGACCAGAAATCACAACCAAAAGTAAATTAAATCTGATTTTAATAAGCCTTAAATTAAATTGTAACATTACTCACCAAATAATCGCTTGCAATGACAAAGAACTCTTCACAAGTACAGAATTTGGTGCTATACTTGTGTTAAAAATATCACTTTCACAAAACAAGTCAAATTTTAAAACAAAGTTCACACAGTTGCACCTATCCTCACAAAAATTGTAAGCCTAATAAAAACTACTGTATCTGCATACCACCACAGCAGTCATTTCATGTACAGTATATATAGGAAGAAACATTTAAACTCTTCAGTTGAAGAATCAAGTTAATTTTGAACAACAATTCATCATAATATCACTTTGAAATTTTTACTTTATGTTATTTATAAGTGTAACCAACGTAAAATCAAAATATTAAAATTAAGACACTAAAATAAAAAGGGAGTCGGTACACTATGAAATTTATATCAACCTGAAGATTATAATTTTTATGCAGATGCATGCATCAAATTACTGTGTAAAAATGACAAACCGACAATTTAGGTATGTTTTCAACAAAATTCCCTGCACAATACCTGAATCCCCTGACATTTCCCTGTTTTCCCTGACACACTAAATTTCCCTGACATTTCCCTGTTTTCCCTGCCTGTAGCCACCCTGAGGCTGTACAAATACAATGTTATATGTACGTATATTTTTTTTAATGCACATATAAAGCATTACTATAAAATCACACATTATTATTTTGTGGCCAGGAATGTTTTATTAAATTATACTTTCAAAAAGAAAATCTGTTCTAGAGACGTGTATGGAGCCAATGATGTAGAGGTTATATTTATACTTTACAGTGAATCAGCTTTTTTTGTCATGAACGTAATAGTTAGTGCATTATTATCCTTGATTTCAACCAAGTAACATCTCTGAAACAAACTGTGTGTTATCATTATAATATAAATAATAAACTGGAAGAAGAACATCAACTTTGCAAACAGTCACATGTAGAGAAGGGCAATAACTGGTAACATCTGTCGGAGGCAGGAAAGACGTGAGCGACAAGGAAATAAAGGAAACAGGAAACACGTACAAACATTTCTATGAAAGTTTTGAAAGGTGGGTGTCAGAGGTTAGAATGGGGTTGTTTTGACAGCATACATGATGCCCCCAAAGATGCCGAACCCCTTCGCTGTCATCATAACTTAGGACTTGAGCTAACAATACTTCAGCTAGACACAGAATGGTTGATAAGGGACGAGAGGCATAAAATTTAAAAAAAACTGTGCTTCAGTACGTGTAGAACGCTGAGGATAGATTCTTATCTCCTTCACGTTTATCACACAGCAGCTATTTCACCTAACCCCTTCTGCAAAACTTGTAAACATTTCATCATGCATACTGTACTCCAATGCAAGCCAGAGCAAACATTCACAGCTATGTAATAACCATCTGAAGCATAAAATCTTAAGGTCAATAGGTAACATAATAATTCTTTAAAAACATTCAAGCAGAATGCACCAAACTGCCCGTGAAACATAACTTACTACAGTATGTGTAATAACCTGGAAAATTTTGTGACAAGAATAAGAAAATAGTTAACAAATCCCTCAATGTCATGTCACATAACCTGCAAGATTATGGAAAGAATATTTCAGTCAACGTTTATTGATATTTGTTACAATTCTAAGACACTCATTTTTTTAGGCTTTTGGAGACCTAAAAGTGGGCTGCATCTTAGAATCAATGGAGTCTTACATTCACCAGCAGTTTAATAGATGTAGACAAAAAAAATTAGTAAAAAAACCATTTATTCTGTTGATTTGCTAGCATGTACTTAGAAAGTGGAGTATAGCGTCATTAATATAGAAATAAGCATGGAAAAAAACCAGTCTCAATTCACGTCGCAAACGGTAATGAAAACGAGTTGTATTTGAGTTTTAGGACGTTTTAACACGCTGCGAAGCGCACAGCCATATGCCTCACGTGCCGAGCGATTGATAACATAGATCAGATGACGACATGGCTATCAGGGACAAGAACTGCATGTTCTGACTGAATAACGGCGGACATAAGCTGTTTCTTCACTAAGAACAATTGGCGCTGGCTGTGCCATACCTGAGTCACACACACCACGCATACAGAAAGAAATGCATCTGGGAGCACTGTCTCTTTCGCTTACACACGCAACCACCCGTGCTTATCTCTACTTAACTTGCATGCTAATTGCTACAGCTCATATTTTACTGCCAGAGCCTGGAGCTTTTTGAGATACGTAGCAAGGATGGAGAACGAGAGGACGCATTGGCATATATCTCCTGTGCCAGTGCATTTGCTGTTCTGAGTCATTCACCTTCATGCCCACACAGTCAGACGTATGTGTTATCTTTTAGTTTAATGGCAATTTCAACATTTAATCTACTGTACACTACTTATAATTTATAATGTAACACACTAAATGTCCTATAAACTTGAGCTAGAAGCTATAAATCCTTGTGGGCTGGCCGTTGCATTGTTACCGTACACACTGTCAGGTAGAGTGTGAGAACAAGTGAAATCTTTTTTTTTTTGAACGAGTCTGCTTGGACAGCTGAAGGGGAAGAAAGAAAAATAAAAACAAAGAAATAATCATGGGTGGTGGGCAGTGTGTGAAAACGAGCATATATAGCCTTAGCATTGCTATTCAACTAACTGTCTGTCTAGATTTGGCAGCGCTCATGTAGGTCCGACACTTTTTCTGTTGGCACACTGCCGAAATAAAATCACAAACTTGTTGTGACCTTGCTCAAAGTCAATGCAGACACGTACGCCCACTTTTGTAACTACTTATTGGCTTGGAAATTAACTTTTTGCCACCGCTAAACACAGTTCACAACCAGCACACGAAAATAAATTAACTACCAATGTTGGCGTTGCTCATTTTTGCTAGCAGCTAGAATAACGTTCTGCATGTTGCACAGTAGCGCATTCTGACGAAACAGCGAAACACTGTCTCTTGTGCTGTCAGCCTCCACATTTTTTCGACTACTTCATGTGTTAATCCGTGGCATGGCAGTCGGCCAGCCGCCAAGTACATCACGAGGAAGAATGTAGGCACGCGCATTGTTACGCAATGCTGCGGGGTAGAGAGGCGGTGCAGCAGCTGCCGCTTCTATAAACAACACGCCTGTCTGTAGCTTTGCTTTAGGCTGGTGGAGCGACAAGCGACACTCTAAAAGCGGGGTGATTCTTGACTCGATAGCGTCTTAGACTCTAGTAAATACTGCATTACAGTATTTACAAAAATCAGAATGCAAATTTTATAGTACATGTGGACACTAGTAAAATTTTATTTCAATTATAATATTTTATCTGGAATTACGATCGAGTCGAGTCATGACCACAGATGATTGTTTTGTATTACACTACTTCAATGTTTTACTATAGCAGGTCAGAAATTTTATTCCATAAAGTTTGAGCAATTTATTCACACAAATGATCTCGTACAAATTTTCAAAAAACTTACAAAAACGTTCTATTGAACTAATGTGAACAATAAAACCTACATTATCTAACTTTAGACACATCAGTCACATTTATACAGGATTACATGTGAAATAATTGGAAAATGAATATACCATTGGTTTATCGTGGGAAAACTTGAGAGTTTGCTGGGTTTCAACGTACGTTCTGCTTACCATAAGTTTACTGGCTTTCACTTGTGTGTGCAGTTGTTACCCTATTTGACTGAACCAATAAGAGTCCTGTTATGGTAATATTCTATGCATGTTACTGGTTCTACAGATAGCTATGTTGTGTCAGACGTGTATCACTGAATCATACATGTTGCAAGAAACTGCAGTGTTTTCAATGGTATGTTGGCACAAAATATTTATGATATACCATCATCTCTAACCATTAGTCAACATCATCAGTTTAACAATCAAATATACAACATTAATTTGACAATTTTCCAGACAAAAAGAATATAAATAGATTAAAGGATCACATTTTTAAAACTGTAAAACTGGTTGCTAATTGAAATTGAATGCCTATCATGGCATGGAAAGATTATTTATCGTTTTTATTTCTGTTTACTGCATTAGCTGGCACATACGCCCTCTGAACTGAAATCCTGTATGACAGTGGTGAGGGGGCACAGTAGTAGACTACAGTTTCTGTAATATTTAATAAGACGTCTTTGATAGGTTATGCGTTTTGTGGTGATAAAAAAAACAACAATAGCTTTTGGTAGTGTCAGAGACAAAACACGAAATTTTTTCTCTAAATTAATTTACAATGGCTAGATATCCTCGCCCTCCCCTTTTCTTTCCCTGTCTCCGCCAGTCTTTTTCGTGTACACATACACACGCGCAACATAATATTTCATTTAGTGTTAAAGTAGTTACGACAGATGTGTAATTTGAATAATTCCCAACTCTGATGACGTAAACAATATTTATCTACATCTACAATCAAGAACAAAAATAATTCATAAAATCTCAACATCATGGTGTACAGAAATCACTTCAATATTTTATATCCTTGAACCAGATTATAACTTGAAAAAGAGGGATAACTAGTCTATTAAAATAACCTCAAATTGTGAATACAATAATGTGACATTACTTTACAAGACACATTTAATTTTAATTCATGAACAATTCCTAGATATTCTTCCCTCTGAAGTATTATTTGTCATGAAAACTAAGCACGATGAAATCCTCATGAATATAAGAAGCTACATACCATAATTTACAAAAAGTTATTTGGTGCAAAGTAACCCCAGATTTTGGTAACCAAATTCCTCACATGGTAACTCAAAGAATAATGGGAAATTCATGTTGAGCTAAGATCTTAGATCATGAGAGATGATGAGTAAGTGATCACTCCTGTTGGAGGCGAGTGCTCTAATCACTCGAACACTGCAGTCCTGAAAGACTCACTGTTTCAAGGACATTTTTGAAAAAAAATTTAATTAATTAAAGATCATTAACAATCATCGCGATATAACTAACACTATTCAGTATTCTGAAAAAAAAAATAAGAATTATGGCAGTAGCCGATAGCTGTAGTGACGTGTTAACGTGAGTGACAAATTTTCCATGCACAGGTAGCGTCCGTGGTCGTTCTTTCTCTGCAACCTATTTTGGACAATTTAGAACTCTGCCAAATTTTTCTTCCGCCTGTGCAAGTGGCCATTAGGGCGCCTGGGTCTGGTTTTTACCACCCAGTATTCTCTCTTGTTTATTGAGATGTAGGAATTTTATAATCTTTGTGCGGACATCTTCAGTGCTAAATTAATTTTCTTCAGTTTTTATTCAATATGTATTTCGGTCTGTTCTTTAATCTGCGAGTTCCTGAGCGTCCAAAGCATGTATGGTAATGCCATGAAGGACTTGTAAAACCTTGTTTGAAATTACTTTTGAGAATAAATCAAGAATACGAGTAATTTTATTTCTTATTATTTCTGCCTAGTTTTCAGTTTAAACTGTAACCAAATGATTTCATACATCTAATTAACTGAATATATATAAACAGAAAATTTGAGTTTTACAACTTAGATTCTTGCAAGGAAAATGCAAAACGGTGATTAATAATGCTGCGATGTAACAAGAAGAAGCAGACTTTGTTTGCTGTTGTAGGGCCACATGAGGTGTCACCCCATTTTCCAAGGCTTCATCTTGTATGTTTCTCGTATGCTTAGCGAGTTTGCCATCTGGCGTACGACTGCTGGTGTGCAACAATTTTGTATACTAACAAATGATTGCATGATATGTAAAAATAGATGGTGATTGTCTGCAGTGAATAAACTAGTACCCACTTGTTATGATGGAAATTGCTTTTGTATAAGTGCTCCTTTAATAGTTTTTAAAATCAAATGGCGAGCATAAAATGACAGGTGTACATTTTATTTTAGCCGTCATATAATTAAATTAAGGTGCAAAAATAAAAGTCCTACTCTTAACTTGGGGATTCCTATACATATGATTCGACAACTAAATTAATTTTAAAATTAATCTTGAAATGTGTTCTGAAAAATACTTAACATGATTAAAACGCATATTTGTTACATATTTTAGATGTTAAAAGTGTTGCGCAGCCAAAACATTTTGATTACATTTTGTGTTCCTTTTTTTTTTTTGTTAAAAAAAACTGCAAGTTAATAAGGGAAACAGCGTGATATGATAATAATTATAAATTTATCAATGCAACGATAAATAACTGGGAACAAATAAATGAGCAATTTGATGCACAGTATGTAAATTAACACCTACAAAACTTGTACATTAAACATTAGTTATGTATTTTATCATCTCATTTTCATAATCATTGTCTTGCAACGTAAGACAATTATAAAGGATGCCACTCTATGCCTCTCTAAGATAAATATGATTTTGCAGATTTGCCTTCTACGTATAAACAGGTATGCTAAAAATATATTCTAATGATAAATTTTTAAGCATATAGAGTGGATTTAGCTGAATAATTAGAATCTGCAGATGTATCAATTTTGTGCAAGGAATATATAGATCTAACAAAAATTATATATTTGCTACATGTAGTTCTTCCACATACATACCTTGCGTAACTTTTTTATACTACAATTCAAATAATTTATTACGTTTAAACTGCTATCATGGTACATATTATTTTCCTGCTTTTGATTACTCGAAACGTTCTGTTCTTTTAACATGTCAGTATATAATTTTTTTTTTTAAGTTTCCTATGCTTGTTATTAGCTTACAAAAAATTAATAACTAGTTCATTTAATTTATTTATAATGTTGCCAATCCTCCCTCCCAATTCCAAGCCCATTTTTCTTTACAGGTAAGTATGCGTAGTTTTGTGTATGTATGGTTGAGAAGTGGTGTTCACAGTCACAGGCCATGGATGGGATGTCTTGGAAAATCTAAAAGAAATCACACTGTCTGCAAACTTCGTCTCTTGGCATGTCAGGCCAAGGTACCTGCTATTCGAAATTTCTTGCTAGTGGACAGACCCTTGTAATCCCTTGCAGATCTCTTGCTATGAGCCCTCCTACCTACCTCGCAGCAGCCAGAGCAAGTAGTTTTCAGAACTACCATCGTGTGCCACAGTCCAAGTAACAATTAACTAAACAATCATTGCATTTATATAGGTTTTTGTGTGTTTTTAAACTTTACTTAAGGTGCAAGAATGTGTGTCATACATCATTCGATTCTTACACAATTATAATGTGACATATCACAAACATGTCTTGATATCTTTAACGGGAGCATCATAGTTGGCGTTTTTCAGGCACAATACATCCCAAGCAGATTCAGTGCTTTCAATATGTCTACACTTTAATTAATTATGAAATAGCAATGGTCTGTACAGCGATGACACTTTACTAAAGCACAAAAGAAGGTTAGTTTTACACGTAGTGCAAGTAGCAAGTGTCTAAGAAGGGCCTCAAAAATAGACAAATCAATGAAATTATAATTATTTGAGTTAATTATGGGCAGAAATACTTAAAATGTTGCAGATGTAATGTATATTACGAGATTTTAAAATGGTTGTGGCATTTGGAGTTTAGAATTAGAATTTACTGGTTTGTGGACATATGCCATTGCTCATGTTTTGCTAATCAAACTTGTGTTGAATGAGGAAGTACAAAAAGAACAAAAAAAATACATAAATGCACAAAAAAACAGAAAAAAAGCAATACCAGAGAAATTCTGTCGGTTTTTAACAGAGGCTGGGCTGCCATTACCTCTGGCATAGGTTCTCCCACTTGGAGATGTACTTGCGACATTGGCTGTTCCAGCAATGAGCAAGAGTACTTTCATTAAAAACTAAGCAGTAATTGAGAAGGATTGTATAACATCACTTGCTGATAATATACAAGACCTAAATATTATGATAGTAGATAATTTTAAAACATTTGGGGTGTCTATACGTGTGCCTGCAACACCTCGACACGTCAATATCTGAAGCTGGTGTTGAACGAAGCAAATCAATAGAAAAAGAAATGTTAATAAAAACTGCATCTTATTTATCTCTGTAACTGTTGATAGTGGATGGAGCAGACGAAGCTACAGACACAAATACAGTGTTTCTTTGGGTGCGGTAAGTGTAACTTACGTACAGTCAACGAACTGGAACATGGTGTCAACTCAATTTAGCCTCACTATGTACTGCCTTGTCCAAGCTGTCCTAATGGCTGGTATAAGGATTACAGTCACACTAAAAAACAAACATTCAGCTGTGTACCATTCCTGCAGTCACCTAAAAAATGAAAATATGTAACAATGCTTAAAACTTACATCAAGGTTTCCTTGTGCGAATTGAATGAGAAGAATTTTTCCTTCCTCACTTGAAAGTTATCTGTAAAGGAATGGTCAGCTATTTATATAATTCTCATTGATTACTATCTATTTGTTGCACTAGAAAAACAACTCTAATGCAACTTACTATAACAAGTACAATGTACATAATTAAATAAATTGTAAATATGAATTTTGGCAACAATATAACACCGCGTGCTTGATTTTTTTTACGCACCACACAAAAACTAGTAATCACACTGTAAAGTACTTGCATTAATCAAAACAATTTTCTTTTTCATATAAATAGCCCTCATTTTGGAATTGTATAGAATATTCGACAAAACAATGGCTAATGTTGTGCTAGTACACTCAATTTCAACTGTTTGGCAGTTAAATTGATCTCATGGTTAAGTTAACTACAACATTTATGAACTCCACCAAAACGATTTTTGGTTATACAGTGAACCCTCGATAACTCAGACTGAAAGGGGGGAGAAGCTGTCCGAGTTACGATTTGTCCGTGTTATCGAGGGTCGTCTGGGGAGGAGGGGTAATCAGTCATTAATCACAAGAAACGTGAGGAAATCAGTACGCTATCATTTCTACAAGCAAAAGAGACGGCAATATATACTGCTTTGTACGTATCAATTTACAGGAGGGGGTAGCGGGGAAATTATCACTGCAACCTAGAGAACTATAAAAGAAAGAATGTCAAACAACCTGGGCTGGCAGATTCTTTTTTATTTATTTTTTATTCTACTTCTGGCTGATCTTTTTTTATCTGCTAGAAGCTGGCACCAAGGCACCCTTTGACCACATAAAAGTTCTCACCCCCTTCTCTCGTCTGGCTGACGACAGTCTGTGCGCGCGTGTGTATGTGAGAGAGATAAGCTAGGGTGGCAGAGCGTGAGCGGAAGTAGTCAAGGTGGTCAATCGGTACAGTCTCAACAGTAATAAAAACACAGCACGTGACCACACGCAACTCACGAGATGTTTACGTGAAAAATTGCTCAATATCAGCATGTCACATCACATGGCCAGCTGCTACTTTCCTACGAGAAATTGTTTTTTTTCCAGGACCTCTTTGCTAGAATACGAGGCCAGGAGCAACGTAAATCTCAGTCTACCTTTCCTCTATTTTTTTTTTAGTTGAAGTCTACGGCCGTGGTTGAAGTGATAATGTGTGCTTGTAGGCCTCCCTTCATGCTATATCTTACCTTGGCTGCGTCCTCATAGATCAGTGACGTCTTTACACACACTTTACACTTAAAATAAATTTCACAGATACCATCAACATTAACGGGAACTCAATAAAAGCCCATTCATTTTAACCATTTAACGTTTTCAAAAGCTAGGCCCTCTAGAATGTGCGGTCCAGGGCAAAAGCCCCTCTCTGCCCCACAGTTTTTTATAATTTATTAAGCCCCGTTTTTTTTCGATATCGCGCCAGCCTCTAACGTAGCGGGTTAGGTGCCAGTTTACGGTGCGAGAGGCCCTGGGTTCGAATCCTTGCTCGGGCATGGATGTTGTGTTGTTCTTTCACCTCACTTCACCCTCATCGGCTTGTAAGACGTCGTTAAAGGGCCGTAAAACCCTCTCACCACCTTGCCTACATTGCAATGCAAACCAATGGCTTTTAATTTTTTTTATTAATGTCTGGAACACATAGTTTTGCAATCTTGAATTTATCGCACATACCAGAACAAAATAAATTTCCCTTTAGGTGCCATTGTGACCTGCAGTTACCGTCCAATTCACCAGCATCATACTGAAATGTTTATTTATGATGCACGTATGTGTGTGGCTCACGCGGTGAAGAGGGAGGACAGATAAAGAAGGGACGTCTGCCTGCTGAGTTGCATCTCTACCCGCACGCCTCACTAGCAACATTCAACCACATGGAACTTGCCAGATATTTTACGATGGGATTATTAAATGTTACGTAGCGATGAGCAACTGCTTTTAAAGCTTAATACTGTTTTTAAATAAAACGTGATGTATTTAAATGAGGCAGACACAATTTTCTTATGATTTTTGACCAAAAAGTAATTTAATTAAAATTAATTTTCTTTTTTGAAATTCTGTCCGAGTTATCCGAAGACCGGGACATCGAGGTCCGAGTTATTGAGGGTTCACTGTACTTGCACAAATAATGCTTTTATTGCTGCTGACTGAATGGTAAATTAGTGTGTGTTCTGCCACAAAACAACTTTATCACCTGATTGTGCAAGTACGACTGTTTACTGCATCACAGACTGCAGACTACTTCAACAGCATAAAGTGCAGGGATAGGTGGAGCTCGCTTGTTTGCTAGTTACTGAACAGACAAGAATTAAGTTTGTACTTAATTTATTAATTTGCTTCAAATTTTATTTTATTTTGTTTTCCTTACATTTTTTAAGTCAGAGTTTTACTTTATTCTTAAATTTTTCGAATGAGTTTTATGTTGAAAGTAATACATACTTTTGAGTTGTATGAAAGTAGTTACTATTTATAAATTGAAAGGCTTTTAAACTTTCTTTGTTTCAGGTCGTGATAATCGGAGAGGGTATTGGTAATTTTTTTTTTTTAAGTTAAGAATAAATGCTGCTATATTTTTAACAGGAATGAATAACTGAAAGTAGCATAAGGCCACACACATATTATAAAAACAGGGATTCTAATAAACCATCAACTGCAGTGGAACAGGACGTAATTGTAGAACTGTTTAAGAGCACTGAAATAATGAATGGTCTTCAATTCAAATATGTTATAGGCTATGGAGATTTGTACATGTATGCCAGGCTTTTTCACGATGTATCATACGGTTGTTTCATTCACAAAATAGTGTATGCTAACCATTGTTTTAAGAGCTATACATGGGCGGGGTTTCAGCATTTTGGTTGCAGGGGAAATAAAGAGACACCAATCAAGCCAATAAAAACTATGTGGGGGGGAGGGGGTTCCGGGGGTCTCACCCTGGAAAAATTCTGATTTCAAGGTGCAAACTGGAACTATTTAAACAGCTTTCAGCAAAGTTATTGTGAAAGTTACTACCTCAAAAGGGAGGTTTATAACCTCAATGAAAAAAAGATTGATGCAAAAGTGAATTTAGTGAAAACATTTTTTTATCACTCTCATTAATATAAGGGCGGCTAGTGTCCCCTTTGCCACCCTCGAATCCCATCCATGGAGTTATACGCAACAATTACACATTTTACCTGAAAACAAATTGTTCCAAATAGAAGGCAAAAGACTCCTGAAACTGTCTATGCCTCGTTTGACAGCAGCAGCTCGAGGGGCTATTCAATACTGTACCAGTGTTGGTGAGAGCATTGAAGAACTCGTGAAAGATTTGAAAAAAAGCCCTCATCACATGTTTGGGCAGCATGTAGAATGTTGAAGTTATTTCTGTGATAAACAAAACTCAAATGACACTTTGATAACTGTCGAGAAGGCAAAACTAATGGAAGAAATTTGAGGTCTTGATGATTGTCAGGTAGTAAAAGCTTCACGACTGATTACAAATAAAACTACAAATTCAGCTGAATTTTATATGAGTCCTATGGCACAATTTAATGCTGGAATGAGGATCAATTTCATGCAACAGGGATCATTTCAAAAAAGATGATACGCCACTGGACTACAACACTCACATGGTCATTCGTGGGAACTCAGCCTATTCAAGACACTGACTTGTTAGAGTAAGAACAGTCCTGGAAGATGTTTATCAAGAGTAAAATACAAACCCGTGAAACAGTAGCGTAGACTTGACTACTTAATCAGGAAACAAACCAAAAGGCATAAGTGTTGGCTCCTCCAGATGAAGACTACAGACCAAATGTCTTGGAACCTGAACATACTGAGGCTCTACAGCAACAATGCAAGCTTTTTGCTGAATTGTTGCAAGTTACTGTAGAAGAATGAGACTGACTTGTTGTCAAAACAATTGCACAAAGAGAAAGTGAAAAATGGCATATTACACAAGGTTGTTTAACATCAAGCAATTTTAGAGCGGTTTGTCAGAGGAAAGATTCCACGCCTTGTAATTTGGTCAAGCGACTTCTGTACAAACCTAATATTGTAACATCTGCTATTGAGTATAGCATTCATTATAAATACATCACTATTCAGGGCTTTTAGAGAGATGCTGGTTTAAATGTCGAAATGTGTGGCATATTTGTGTATTTTGAATGTGGTTATTTGGTTGCAAGTCCCGATGATTTGGTTGGAAAGGGAAATGCTCCGGTTGAGGTGAAATGTTGCGCCACTAGACCTAACCATACCTGTTAGACAGAAAAATAACTTTTTGGAGGTGACATCTGACAATACTCTAAAACTTAAAAGATGAATAACCACTTTTATAGAGCGAAAAGAACACTTTGGGCACCAATTCTGCTACTTTGTAACAATGATAAAGTGGAGAGTCTTCATATAGAAAAAATATTAAGAAATGAATAATTTTTGAGGCAGGAAATTATTCAAAAACTGGTGCGATTTTATATGCATTGCATGTTGCCAGAAATCGCAGAACCTATTTTCCAGTTCGAAATACAATTTGACAATCTGCATACATAACTATAGCAAAGAAGTCTGTAGCTCTTTTAAACAAAAAAAAAAAGAAGAAGGCAGAATGGGATCCACATAGGCAGCATGTTTGGTAAGATTGCAAAAACAGTCATAATTGTCATTATCAAATTAGTAGGCCAATATACATTTATGCACTTGTATGATTTTGAACGATTCTGTTATTTCACTGCGCTTATTTCAAAACAGTCTGATATTTGATTTCTTAACTATGGATATTATATGCAGCAAGGCTACTACGAAAGTGACAGTAGCAATTTTCTTCGCAGAGACAACCATACCATAAAGGTAGTGGTTTACCTCGATACGCATTAATTGTTCCTGTTGTCGCAGAGTGAAGACTTGAAGCAATCCATCATCTTCCAGCACAATGGTTCACTGCCCCATTGGAATTTGAACGTCCATGATGTTCTGAATAAAAACTTCCCTGTGAGGTAAAAGAGTTATGATTAGAGATGTTGAGTTTTAATTTTGTTAAATAGATGTGTAAAAAAGTGAAATTGTTTCTTTTTAACAATTAAACGTAAACTCTAAATTCTTCCACTGTAAAATGTGGAATGTGCACTTTTCCGGGACAAAATGGGCAGAAATTTCATTTTGCTGTTATTGTTTACACTTTACCATGGTTGCACAAAACGTAATATTTATACCCGACTGATTCGAAAATTGATTTCCCATATTTTATTTTGAGTTCAGTTTTAGAATTCTTTATTATATAATACCACAAGGCAAAAAAAGGTTGGCAAAATTGACACAATAACAAGCACAATTCTGCCATATTAATAAACTGTGTGTTAATGAAGCACAAACAATAAGCTAGTAGAATGTTGTCAGCCGTATCTCCACTTGCTGCTGAGTACGTTCCATATATTGAATGTTTCTATGCTTCCATTTTACCATAACACCTCTGCTACATTGCGCATATATATCCAAGTTCCATTTTCTACGGTACAAGTGGATGCACATGCACTTAACTTTTATTATCTGTGGAAAGTGGTGTGTTTACAAACAGGTGCACGGATGTGTTGTATGGGGTGGTAAAAATTGACTCAATATAATTTCAAATAGATAAAACTGAACAATTCTACAAAAGTGACACCATTTAATGTGTAATTTTGTAACCGCCAGCTAGAGTGGAAGAAAACTGATGTTATACTTGAGAAGTACACAAAATGTGATGGCCATTAGATAGCAAAAAGAAATTTCATTGCATATTCAGATGAAGAAAGAAGGGCAAGCAGGCTGCTGTTTCACAAAAATACAAATTGCTGAATCCACTAAAATACAAATTGATAAATACTGTTATTAAAAATGCTACAAATCACCATCTCTAATTATGATAATCCAATTGTATGGGCAATGCAATACTCTGCTATCACTTACCAGCTTCAACTTTTTTTTGTGGGTTATGCAATGTGGACGTGCACAAAACATCAGTTAAGTGACCATATGGCACTTTGTCATAAAAATCAATAAAGCATTTGGAACTGTTGGTCAAAAATGTCCAGATCCATGGGAGAATTTAAAAAACTGAACGCCCAATATTTTAGCTATACATAAGTAACCCAATACAATTTCAGGGGAATTAAAAAAAAAACCTTTCAGAGCTGTAAAACCATTATGAACAAACCAAAATGCTCTCTACCTTTAGAAATTTCCATTTTATGATAGTAGGACTAATGAGCAGCCTGTATATTTTAGACAGGAAAATGCCTATGGTTTAAAATGAAACCAGATTTTTAATTTAATGAAACTTTATATAAATATTAAAAAAAACTACATGTTTAAATATTATTCACTGGTACTAAGGTAACAAATTCTGACAGGAACACAGCAAAGAAGCAATACTAGCATTAATGCAGACTAAGGATGAGGTGGGGAAGGTGACCAAAAATATATATGCAATTAATATAGGCACCAGCAAAGCTTTCACGACACTGCTTCCTTTTAGACACTCAGGGCTGAAGTGGATTCACATGTTAGCCTCATCCCCACTTCCCCAAAAAAAATTATGTGAGTGTGGGGATGATCAAACGCTGGGGCGGCGAGCAGGCTGCAGATGAGCATCCTGCACACTAATAGGCCTAATATGGCGTCCGAATGACGTGAATACTCTACAACCCTTTGTCATAAAACGTAACTTAGTCACAATAACCATATACGCGAATCTGAATAGTATACAACTGAACTGGAAATACATTGCCACAGTACTTCTCGCAACAATATAAGGTCTCAAACAAAGCTCTCCTAGGCAAAGATAACTCATATATGAAAAAATTGTTAAAGTCTCGCCGAAAGTCGTCCTGATTATCCACAATCGGCAGACAATGCCGTAACTCACCATTCTGCATCAAACATTCGGTTCCGAAGAAATTTAAAACCTACGATACAAAAACTATAGCTGTCAAGGCATCGGTATCCTTCACTGTCTTCTCTCAATGACCAATAACCCACTCTCGCCATTATGTCATGGCTGCCTACATCAGACTCATACACACATAAATCACCAACATGATTCCTAGCAATTCCCATATCTGAATGGGCACCATCTAAAATATAATTTTACATTTCACTATTAACATGCATTTTAATTTTACTTAAAATAGCTATAACTAAAAGTCCCAGTCTGACTGTAAACACTACTTAGTTGCTAGTCCAGCTAAACATTAACAAACAAACAATAATTAACAAACAAAAACCCATGGAAACAAATTTACACAAGAAAAACTATGGTACTTTTAGTTACATGTCAAATAATAATTGTGGCTTGTGCCCCATCGGCTGTCATGGGCTAAGTGTCTTGGCCTTTGGCTGGCGTCAGCGTATGTTTGATTATAAGCTGAGCCTAAAATTACATCTTCACCTGTAGGTAATATTAAGGTACTTACATTCAGTAACAGATGGAGAACGTTTAGTTGCCATATATTTGAAAAATGCTTTTGGGCCACTTTCCTTGGTAGGTTCTGTTACATGTCTGTCTGCTACGTAGAAGCGATCAATGTAACCTTGTAACTACAAAAAAAAAAAAACAAAGAGCATCATTCTCAAATATTACAACAGAAACAAAAGGTGAATAAAATACATTCATTACTAAGTGCTCTGCAACAGTACAACAGTACAACATTACTAGAAAACTGAAATTCTAAGATACTGTTAACTGGGGTTACTTAAGACTGCAAAAAAAATTTATACCTTGTCCAGGAATTTCTACTTTGTATGTTAAAGATGTGAATGAAGAAACCATTCTAACTATTTAAGTAGGATATTTACAATAATGGTTCCTCATGTTTATTTTTATTATTTTGGCTGCTACATGTAAAGCGAAAATTCCAGAAAAAGTGTTCCAAGATTTCTTGCAGTCGCAAGTAACCCCAGTCAATAAAACATTTTTTTCCGAAGTTTTAAGAAACCTTGAATACATGTTAGCAAACATCACAAAGTGTAAAAAGCGGAAAATTTTTTGGATGTAAATTTTACGTGGTAAAAACAGATTATTAAAGTGTATTGAAAAGAAATCATGAAAATAAGATCCTCTGATAATGCTCCATATTAATCCATTATGAGTATAAACCACATACGTGCAACAATCGCTACTACAATAAAATTAAAACATTTTTAAAATTTTACAATTAAACCCGATTTCAATGTTTACAAGACCACAACAGTAAAATAATAAATAGATAAATAACAAAAATAAACATGTGCGGTAGCCATTAGCTTATAGTCCGTCATTCCACACTCATTCAATAAACTGATTACTGCAAGCTAAAAACTTTGCACTGGGGCATTTTTTAGCATTGACAGGACACATTATTTACATCTACGGCAATATATATATTACATATATATTGTAAAAAGACTACGATAATATAATTATGTACTTTTGATAGATACTACAGTTTTAGCATTGGAGGCAACAGAAAATAAACAAAGGCACACCACTACGCTCTTCCGATAATATAATTAATCAGTACAGAACATTAAACTATGGAACCTTTCGACAGAGACACAAGACACTATCTGTGAATTAGTTTCCTTGCTGTGTAGACTTGGGTACCCAGATGCTCATTCACCTGCCAGCCGCTAGTTCATGATGCTCCCTGGTCATGAAGGATATTGGCATGAACTCGTATACAACACAGCCTTGCATGCTCTACCAAATGCGTTCAAATACAAATTTGCGGCCAGAAGTTTCAATTAATTTTAACAATTGCTTTTTGTTTCTTGATGGATGGTATAAGACTATCTATGTAAAAATTATATATACTATGGCAAGTGAAAGTATTTTTAACAGACTTACAATACTCCGACTTAAACTTCATTTTATTACAGTCACATGATTTTTTGTGCAAACAGTAGGTTTCAATGTAGTTTCGTTAAAATTATGTTTCGCCGCCCTGTTGGCCTACAGTCTCTTCACTTTCTCAGCATTTTTTAGCTAATGTATATTATTTTTTATAGATTTTAATGCAACAAGTTCATACATTCTGGTACAAAATATGATTTTATTTTTTTATATGCTGGGAATGTTACTTGTTCCAATATCCATAGCTTAACCACAGCTGTGACGATGAGAAATTTGCAACACTGAATATGTAAACAACAGGCTGGCAGGCTTGTGTCTGTGCAGTGACATCACAGTGCGTTTTGGCATTTCTTCAAATTATTATAATTTCATTTCACCATTACTTTCTTTAGGCTAACATTTCAGAAGTGAGAGTTTTAGGTACAAATATTTGTACTATAATAGTCAAAAAACAACTAACCCATTGCATATATTTAACTATTTCCCACCTAGTGCCGTGTCTAATTTTAGACAAACAAATATACTTCCATCATTGTGTACTTTAAATTTATGTACTTGATAAATTCTGACAAGAATACTCGTTGGCTTTTGACCAAACTAGCCAGCAAATAACATTTTGATTAAGTTGTTAGTAATGATAATTGACGTGCATACACATTTATTTCAGGACAATGAACACCCTCGTATAAAGTTAGTTTAACTTGTTTTATTTCAGGATCAAACTAAGTGTTTCATACAAAATGAAAATGATCATAATTCCCGATAGAGACAAGGCATATTTGCCAGAGTCATATAATTCTGATTCATTACAGCGTGAAGCTACATGTAGGCTTAAGAGAAGAAATAAGAGCAAGTACAGAATGTCAAGACAGGAAAAAAAGATGAAAAAGAAAGAAATGAAGTTCAATTAAATTTTAAAGAACTGAAATTACGGACGGACTTTCAGAATTAATGTTGACGTACAGTAAAATGCCATGAAAGACTATCTGTTGAGTTCAGAAAAAAGTGGTTTGTTAAATACTTGGGGCTTGGTTCTTGCGATGCTAAAACAACTTTCATTGCAGTATGTGTCTAAACAGGAAGTGAGCAAAAGTTATGGAAAGAATATGGCTAGCAGGAAGTAGTCAAGAACATATTGATTTGAAGACTAAGGTCTGCTAAACCATATGTGTCCACACATTGCCAATATTAACAAAATGCAATGACATTACATTAAAGCCATGCTAGGTAGGTTATTCACATAAGTGCAAAAAAAACGTAAAACTGTGTAACATAATGCTTAAAAAAAATTCAAGACTAAAATCAGCCATACGATGCACAATTCTAGGTACACATTTTCCACAACAATGCGTAGTTTGCTCTTAAAAAATTATCTTGCTTGACTTTGGCATATACTTATAGCAAAATTTGTGATACTTTAAATGCAAAATTTTTAAAAATTATGAGATTTACTGTAACCAAAAATACTTGGTAAAAATCATTATATATTTGTGACAAAACAATTTAGGGATTCTTAGATAAGAAAAGTATGTTGCTTTAAAAAATATACTTTCAGAATTACTATAAAACTACTGGGCATGGCATTCAAGAAGTTTATATCACCCTCTTTTATTAATAAGAGAGGCAAGAATCAAGGTGTTCACAACAATATCAAAGGAAAAAATCAAGGAGGTGGTAAAACTAATTAATAAAATATGAAAAAATGTTTCTCTTTATAGAAGGGAACAGAGTGACTTAGAATATCTTCCCCCAAGCCTAACATAATACGTAAAGTATGAAGTATACAACGTCAAAGTTGAAGCGCAAGTTAGTTTTTCAACATTCTGGAGAATTTTTCTGAAGAAATTTGATTTTAATTTAAAGCATCCCAAAAAGGAAACTTGAAGCAAATGCAACATTTATACTGCCAAGATTGCTAGAATGTCAAAGAAACAGATTAAAAAATATTTAAATAAGACAGTAACAGACATATTTGCAAGGCAGAAGAAACACAACATCTTATGAGGAGTGATATGAAGAAAGCCAAAGAAGTTCATCGGAAAATCTGACAGAGCTAAGAAAGTGCTAGCTACTAAGTTGCCATGACTTTTAATTACTATCGCGACTACGCACTTGGTTATCACCTGAGAATAAATAAGAGTTTCCAGAAGAATACTCAAGACATTTGATTGGCACACTTTGAAGACCAATATTACAGCCAATGTTAATTCCTGTAAGCAATGCCAGATACATAAGCCTGCACAATGCTCTACTTTTGGTCATGCTGCATTTCAGATACCTCCTTGTCAGTGGTAAACCCTTTTATTGTTTTGGTAATGTTGCATTTGTTAGTGCCACTGCTGGCTCTTAACCTTATTAACACTTTGGGAGCAGATGACATAATATTACAGGGCACAATAAGTTACTGACGTGGGGGATGCTGTACTGTTACGTTACAGAGATTTAATGAGCCTTACACCGGACAAAACGTAATATTACGGCACTTCATTGTTTCGAAACGTTTACTAGCCATTGTAGTTCATATAAACAGTGCTAGATGGCAGAGAAGTTCAGTCCTTCAACCACAATACAACTGTCTTCCAGGAGATAGCAGCAGCAGAAGCAGTATTAAAATTGGTTGCAAGGTGTTTTTCTTTCCATTGCAGCACGGTGTTACAGCAAATTTTGTGTGGAAAATAGGCAATTCAGATACAGATTCTGCGGAAAATTGTGATTTGTCTGGGAGTGATTCTGGAGAAGACCCTGATTTCATTGCCAACACATATTTAGATAAATTTACTGTGTTTTATAGCATTTCTTTTTGATGAAAAAAACTGATTTTTGTTCAAAAATTATTTTTTTCATAACAATTTTCTACTGATGCATCTACTTATCCTCAGTTCAAAATTCATTGCAAGTCTGTTTTTTTTTCCAGGCGACGAATTTTCAGTGAGCAATTTGGCAATGCTGTCTCGTAAACCATTTGTAACAAGACCACCAAGGAAATGAGGTAGGCTTGATAACAATTGTATTTCATGACACCAAATATTATTTAGGGTTTTATCAGTCAAAGTAGTATGATATCAATTGTTCAGAGTAAGTGGTTGCCAAGAAATATGATACTTACATAAATATTTATTTATCCATTCTGTCACATACACTTCACACGTACTTTTATGTGTGTGTGTATCTATCTAAATTATATATATATATATATACACACACAAGTATTTAATTATTTATTTTCAATATTCATTTTTTCAAACTATTATTTCCATTTTAAAAATTAATTACAGTATATCATATTACATTTTTATTCAGTATAAATATATATTTATAAATAAATAATAATTCAATTAGCCTCCTTTGCTCTTCATGTGTTTGGTAATTTGTCCGTCTGATCATTCGTCCATCTGCTTGTTAATTATTCCCTCAATTGTCCATTTGCTCGTACATTCATTATTGTGTTCATCCGATCATTCTCACATTTATCCATTCATTCACACATTCATCCATGTATTCTCTCATTCCTCTGTTCATTATTGTGTTTGTCCATCCATTCTCATATTCATCCATTCATTCTCACGTTTGTCCATCCATTTTCGCATTTGTCCAAGTATTCTCGCATTCGTCTATGTATTCTCATGTTCACCCATGCATTCTCACATTCATCCATTCATTCTTACATTTGTCCATTCATTCTTGCATTCGTCCATTCATTCTTGCATTCATCCATTCATTCTCATATTTGTCCATTCATTCTCACATTTGTGCATTCATTTTCATATTTGTCCATTCATTCACTTGTTTGTACATTTGCTTGTCTGTCTATTTACTTGTTCTTTCCTTCATTCACTCTTAGCTTCATTCTCTTTTTTTGTTCGTTATCTATTTTGTTCAATTGTTTTCAATTTTGAATACACCCAAATTATGTGTACACTAATATATTCATTTCTTCGTATAACTTATTTACTCATCAATCTAGTGTATTATTAATTTTGTCTATTCACTAACTTACTAGTTATCATACATATGTAACATTATTTATATTTTAAAGTCAGTCACCAATTAATTAACAAGATAAATTACAAGCAAGTTTTCTTTTTTGTTTTCGGAAGCAGTGCTTCAGAGCAAGACTCTTCAGGCAGTGATGTTCCGAGGCCTACTTCACATCATGCATACCCCCGGGGTTCCAGACCAGCGAGGAAGAGATGTAGGCGTGATGATCAACAGCAGTAGTCATCCACCAATAACTTACCAGGTATTCCTGTTTTTCATGGCAATAGTGGTCCAAAGTCTGATATTCTCCTCGACAATTCTTGTAAGAAGTTCGACATTTTCAACATTTTGTGGACAATGATGTTGTCAAGAATATGAAGGAATAAACCAACCTTTATGCCCACCAAAAATATCAAAGCTTTGCACACAAGATAAACTGTCACCTAAATCTCGATTCAGGCAGTGCATCACAGTACAACTTAGCAAAATAAAACTCTTTCTAGCTATTTTGTTGCACATGTGCATATCAGCCAGGCCAGATGTAAGGAAGCACTGGACAAATGACCCAGCGTATCAGTGTTGTTTCTGTCAAAATTTGATGCAGCATGATTGTTTCCCGTTACTTTTGCGCTGTTCCATCCAAACGACGATACAAAAGCCAAAAAATTAGGTAAAGACAGTCACTACCCATTGCACAAAGTCAGGCCTTTGACGGATTATTTCAAAAAGACATTTCAGAATTCTTTTGATCTTAGAGAGACTGTCACAATTGATGAAGGCATTTGTTTATTAGCTGGATACATCAGTTTCAGAGTTTACATGCCGCAAAAGCCAAGAAAATATAGCAAAAAATTTACATGTTAGCTGATGCAATAAAAGGTTACATATGCAATTTTGAAATACATACAGCAGTAAACAGAGCAACACAGACAATATTGTTGCTGCTGTAGTAAAACTGATGTAGGCAGTTCGGGATAAAGTGAGCACTAGAAATAGCCCTGCTAAAGTTCTATTTTCAGACAACTCGTATCTTTCTGCGCGTAACTGCTAACAATGGGCATGTCTAACCTCTCTGGACACGTCACTTAATGTAATATATTGTAGTCAGTATGAATTGATACAGTTGGTTAAAAAAAAGTATTATATATAATATAATTTTGTCAATTTCAGTTGAGTTTTACTCTATTGTTGTATTTAAATAGAAAAATACATGGAACTATATTGAGTCATTTCGCTGCCAACCATACAAGCAGTAAGACAACTTTAGTTAATGTTAAATTATACGCAGTAACGGCTAGTGATATTTTTCAACACTTAAGTTTTCAGTGCTCACTTTATCCCGAATGACCTATACAGAACTCCTCTCTGCAGCACTCCCTCTGTCCGGGCTCTAACCTACAGGGAGTAAATCGCTCGTAAATATAATATGATTGAGGCAGAAATCCCCCTTTTCGGAGCCCCTCACAGACCATGGAATAGGCGGGCTCTAGCCATCAGCAAATCCACTCACTAATTAACATGACTCTTTAATTTGTTTATCCTCTATTTGACTCAAAACAGGATTCATACAAACAACAAACTCCTTCACAAAATTTCCCCAAAAACTTACGTGGATATACAGATACACACACACACACACACAAACATATATATATAAGGGAATAACTAAAACTCTCAAATCATTGGATCCTGGACCTATATGCGTGCACGCGCACTTTTTAAGTTTAAGAGCATAGTAAAACACACCTATTCAATAATATTATAACCACACATTTTACACAACAAAATAATTTGAATAATACAATAATCAAGCCGACCACGACTTTTATAAAATTCAAAAGATCCCCTTATTGCACTGTTCAAAATTACAGGGATCAAAGCTCTGTCCGATCCTGCTGCGAATCTCACTTAAATGCACTCCTTTCAGCTACTGTCCAGTTAATTGTTGCGTGTTATTCCAGTTATATCTTTCGCCACTCCATTAATACAAGAAAGGAAGTAGAGCACCAAGCAGGGCCGTCAGTTTGTCCCAGAACGTCCATACCTTGACTAAGTCCTCGACCCAAGTTACCTCCAGCACACTCAGCGCACCCCGGAGTTCTGAACCACTGCAAATGGGTGCTAGGAGAATCGCCCTCTCTGTGTGGGGAAAGATAGTGAACAGACGGTGCTGGCTTCAATTCAGTCCTCGTGTCCAGGGAGCATTTCTCTGATCACTTTCGACACTTGGACGCATCTCACTGACTCCCCTTGCGCTTGCCACTCCCTCACTACCCCCCCCTCTCTCTCTCTCCGCCTTAAGTGCGCATGCGCCGGAACTCCGCTACTAGTGGGTAAGGATGGCAGGAAGGAAAGGGGCGAAGGGTAGGCACTCCGGAATGGAAGCAAGGGAGGGATATAAGCAGGAATTGAACACACCCAATAAGGTGAAAACAAGCAAACTAAGCCCCTACAAAACCCCAAAATAAAATTACTTAACAAAATTATATCAACTAAAGCAACCTATAAAAAAAGCAAAAGAAAGTGGCTCAAAACGATTCTTAAGAGATTTGGTCAACACTCGACACACAGTTTACCTTGACCGGTTCTTTACAAGCATTCAGCTTGCTAGTGGTTTGGCTGCTTCCAACACTGGAGTTGTTGGAACAATAATGAAAAACAAAACCAGTATACCAAAAGATTTGAAAACTTGAACCTTAAGGCCTGGCTTGAAGGAGGAAGTGATGCTTCTAAACCGCATGAAGGGTGCAGGTTGTCCCTTGTGTTAACGTGTAACATGTACTCAAAAAGTTTTCTTGGAACGATGGTTCCTTGTGCTGAAGGGAGGAGGGAGGGGGACTAGGCAGAGGTTGACGGCTGGGTGTCGTATTGTCCTCAGCAAACTGCAAACTGGTTGGGAGATTCACTTCTCTCTTGCTAAACACATAAAGCTGGAGGAAGAGGAGTTTCAATAAACCATTTTTGTTCTCATTTCTCAGTTAGTAACAAAATTTAAAAAAAATCGTGAACATAGAAACCGCTGCTCTATTTTCTCCACAAAGCGAAATCAGATTGTGAATGTGTTGAAAAGTTCTTGAATATTATCTCCTGTTCAGGCATATATACGTGACAATTTTCTTGTACAGCATATACTATTTAGTCTGAAAGAATGTGGGCAGAATATTTGTGTGCATCTTTCTGTCAATGTGCGGGACGCATGATCATGGCAACAACACCTTGCAGTAACTTATTGTGCGTTGTCATAGTTAGATGGAAAAGCATTTGAGAACAACTTTATAAATTGACACTGAGAAACAAAAGTAAATAAATAAATAAATAAAAATTATAAAAAACAGTGTGTGTCAGCATCGAAAATATTTTAAATGGTCTCGTACTGCTCAAAACAAGGTAGGTACAATACCATTACGTCTTTGTATTTTTCTGAGCGGTGTTATTTTATTTTGTGTTCTGACTATTATTATTAGAAATTTTTAAAATATTATCTGAGAAGAGAAGGATGATTTAACTTCAGAGTTCTTTAAAGTCATGGATGCCTAGCTTTATGATTTTTGAATGATTTTTGCGATGAGGGTGTGTGACCAACTGAAGTGTTGCTGAATCGCAGAAACCTCCCCCCCCCCCCCGCAGATACATAAAAGTAAGGATGATGCACAAGAAAATGAGTAAAAAAAAAAAAAAGAACACACAAACAGTGCTTGAAATGATTGTCGACAAATGCACAAGTAATTCCAAAATAGGAATTCACTTCAGTATTCAGCAAAAAAAAAAAAAAAAACTTTATTAGTTTCCATTTTGTACCGAATGTATTCCTATTTCGGAATTATTTGTATGTTGGTTTGACTAATCATTTCTGACTTCCTTCATTGTTTCTTCGTTTCTAGCCTAATTTCCTCTTCGAAAAATAGGCTTACGAGATCCTGCGTGGGTGTATGTATGTGTATATATATATGAATGTCTATATGTCCGTCTCCTTCTAATAACTTTTCATCAAACAGGGTAGTAATCTTACTTGACATTTGTGTATTTCCTTTTGTTATGTTCATATCATAAAAATGACGACCTTTTGAACATTTTTCAATTTGGCGGGCAGTAGCACTGTTGTAAAACTTTAGTGTTTGGAATCATGTCGCGAACTGCTCAAAAACTTGAAGCGAGTGGTATTAACCATACAAAGTAAAATTTAAATTATAGAAAGGTTTTGGTACGAGGAAACAATTTCAAAACTTGCAGATACGAAGTTTAAAAACACTACAGTATGAGACATTTTGTGTTCAGTCGCATGTCAAAAAAAATGGCCCGTATTTTTGATAAAATTTACCATTCATAATTTTAATGGCCGTTATATTTGTGACACAGACCACTTTTGCCTCGCAGCGACACGTGTGTCGTTTGCCGATAAATACAACTGGAGCACGCATCTAGATCAATTCTCTCGTCAGCAAGACTCGGGCGGAGAAAACTAGGATCTGGGTACCGTAGATTTGTGTGTGCCGCTACTTGTCAAGTAGAAAATAATCTTGAAATCTGGAAAAGAATTAATATACTGTAACTTTTATTAACAATTACATTTACGTAACTTTTTACTAACAATTACATTTACGTATTTTATTCTTTGCGCGCATGTGTAAAAGCGGCATAAATAATTTCTTTTTTTCAATTGAGCGCTATATTTACCAGAGGTGGCTGAGTAGCTGGCAGCTTTCCGGGCGGCAGAAACAGCTTGCAGGCATGCGATGACCTTGCAAGGTGAAGCTGCTAGCTCTGTCCAGTGTTGCCAAGTAGGCCTAGCACACGATGGGCAGCAGCTGCTGCTTGCTCTGTTCGCCGCCGTACATTGCGAATTATTCCGGTGTCTATGCGCCCCATAAAACCACTTACTTTATTCCCTTCAGCTAAATTTTTTTTCTAAAGGATAAAAGTTTTATTTCGGCTAGGGATGAATATTTTTCCCACCCAAGGTTTTGTACCTTCTAAAATCATGACTCGTTTCATGTGTGGGGTCGTATTTAATGGCGACAAATACAGTACAATATATTGTATGTTAAATTTTTTTTTATTTAAGTTGTGTTTCAGGGCATACGTCTGACTGATGTGTAACAGTCAGATAATTGCAGAGACTGCTACGTGGCAGCAGATAAGATAGCAACAACTCCCGTTGATAATAACCACGTCTGAGTAATGGCACCAGATAAGATAAACTAATGACTCGATCAACCGTGAAATTCGGTTATCCGACTGTCTCGTCCCCTGCATTATCGCGGATAATAGAGGTTCTACTGTAATACTTATAAGCTGGCTTTACTTTTAGGTGTTTTTATTCATTCCATGCTCGTATTATTAAAATGGAGGTTGTCTGATCATATATCAACTACACTACTTTTCTTAGGAACAATTCTTCAGAACTTCATTCTGGGTACATTGAACACATTATGATTACACAAAATACATAAGAAATAATTTTTCAGAGTTTTTTCAAACTCTGTATTCATATAGTACTTAACATGTTAGTATGACATATATTTCTTCAGTTTATGTCACGTTCTTACTATAGAATTGGTGAGAACTAAAAAAAATTATCACGTGAAGCAGTGGTGGATTTAGAAACATATTTCTTGTGGGGGGGGGGGCCTTATGTGACTTTATGGATTGTAAAAAATACCAGCCATCTCAAAAGTGTTGCTTATTGTTACAGAACATTAAAAATAACATACATACAAGTATAACTCATTAAATGTACTTGGATCATTAAAGAACAAAACTCCAGTTTCCTTGAGGCGACTGGACATACTTTGGCTATATAATGTTGAACACAATTGGGGTAGTCCCCTGTCCCCACCCTTAAATCTGCCACTGACACAAAGTATATGAATAACCACTTTTCAATGATTCATCAAACTCAGTACATATATAAATCTCAATAAAGTGGCATGTCTTTTCTGTACTTTATGTTGTGGTAATAGTCACACATTTGCAGAATTAGAAAATTTCTTTCTTTATCACATGGGATATTTATATGAAGGATAAATTAGAATTTCATCTAACTTGATACTCAAGTAATACTCAATAAAACTACTTCAGTATTATGTATTGTATTTTAGTAATATCGTACTAATTTTTTTTTTTTTTTTAATTTTTGCTGTTAGTTTTTTTTATGTGATATGTCCCAGAACCATATCACAAATTTTCTTCAGACTCAGTATAGCCTACATTGCATAATATGAAATATAAATTTAATTTAATGTTGTTGGTTTCAGTAGTGAGCAATACATAACTACCAATTACGAAGATTTCATGACTTGAATATGTAATTGTTAATATAGGAACCGTACACCGGGGTTAGTTTGTGACAGCAGGGATGACATAATGAATATCAAAATTATTTATTTCAGGTTAATTGAGTAAGAAATAATTATCTCTATGTGAGTATTATAATGCTCTGGGTCGACACTAAGGAAAGTCATAAAAAAGAAATCTAGCCGACAGACAACTCAACATTAACTTATTTATCAGAACGAAAGGCAAACAATACCAAAAAGGCCTAGAAGAAATCCGGCTAAATCTAATGCTCATAATGGGTCTTCAGCGGAACAAGTTATTGAAACTAAAGAACTTCACATTTCTGCAGGAGGATGTTGAAGAAGTGTGAAGATTACATAACATTGTTGTAAGTAACATTAGCTGAAAGAGCGAACATTGTGTAACAAAAAATACCACAAACTGATTGCTGTCTACGGCATGAAAAATGTGTCAGGCTGACCACAAGTGACTATGGTTTTTTTTTTGCCTGAGGAAAAATTTCTTGCCATGTACAAATATTGTTAAATGTGTGGTTTACTAGCCCACATATTCAACACCGGCAATTAAAAAATATCGTCCTAATGAACGACAATTTCAGGAAGAGACTGGATTAACAATACGAAATGTGGACTATTTATAGAAGTTAAGTATATTTATTTATATATGTGGATTTCTGGGTGCAATCCCAAATGGCCTTGTTTGCAAAGGGAACGCTCTCATTGAAGTAAAAATGTGCTCATTGTGCGACACATCACGGCCATCCAGAAACAGCTGCAACAAAAAACTGTTCTTTTAAATTATCAAAGAAGAAACATTACACCTGAAACGGTCATATCTGTATTACTATCAGGTCCAATGGACTTTGAACAAAATAGACTGCGATTTCTGCTGTTTCGCCATTATGTCCAATGAAGAACAGAATTGACGCAGTGAAAAACAAAAAGTTGCGAAGACTTTCTCAGTTTTGTCGCTTTTATTTGTCATTGGAAATTGTGGTACTAAATGTGATCAGAAGGAAGGTCATTAACTGGCGGACACAAACGTAGCCATTAAAAATTCAAAAAATTTCAAGGTCATTTATTTATAAAAATTGTAATAACTGCAATAAAAAAATTTGGGGTACAGTTTTGTATGCCTATTTAGTGGTTTTACAGATGGTGCCATCTGTTGGGTTCCGTACAAACTAAAAATATTTTTTTCAGCAATTTTGTCTGGGAAGCAGAAAAATAATTCAGGTCTGAAAGCGTTAAAGAGCCAGAGAAGCCTAAAAACATTAACACGAAAGACAGAAGTTCAAAAGTTGCAAAGTCAAACATAATCTAAAAGTGGCTTCGTTGTCCTGAAGATATATGTTCTAGTGTATTTGTGTTTTTAATTTTTTTACCGTTATAAAATGACCATTCATCTGAAAATCGCAAGTAAGACTGCACTTTTTTTGTGTTTTTTTTTTCCACAGTCGTTTGATTTTAGTTACCAAAAATGTGCGTCAGTAGTACGATCTTCGTAAAAACAATAACTTGGTAGAAAATAAAACAAGTTGACAAAAATTAAGCCTATGATTGTGCACATTTTACATACAACTGTATACAATTTACTATTTGTGAATAAATAAAGTACTACTGTCTCTAAAAAAATAATTAATTCCAGTAATATCAATGCAATGAACCTATTAGCAGGCAAACATAGAATTTTGAAAGTATAACATTGATTTGAAGTAACACGCTGTGTTTAAATGGGCTCAATCTTAAAAAATAATTGTGTAGTGTAAACTTTGAACAAATGAATTTTTTGTTGATTAAGACTGTGTGTGTGCGTGCGTGCATGGGTGCGTGCATGCATGGGTGTGTGCATGTGTGCGTGTGTGTGTATATAATTGTTCAAAAATGTGCGTATTCTAGAACAATTTTTTGCACTGTGTAAATGCTGAAACATATTGTTTTGTTGCATACTGACATATATATTATACTGCTTTAAATTGTGCCCATCCTTAAAATATTTTTCCTTTTACTGCAATGTTCAAATGTAAATACAGTGAACCCTCGATAACTCGGACCTCGATGTCCCGGACTTCGGATAACTCGGACAGAATTTAAAAAAATAATAATAATTTTAATTAAATTATTTTTTGGTCAAAAATCATAAGAAAATTGTGTCTGCCTCATTTAAATCCATCACGTTTTATTTAAAAACAGTATTAAGCTTTAAAAGCAGTTGCTCGTCGCTACGTAGCCATTGATAATCCCACCGTAAAATATGTGGCAAGTTCCGTGTGGTTAAATGTTGCTAGCGAGGCGCGCGAGTAGAGATCCAACTCAGCAGGCGGACCTCCCTTCTTTATCTCTCCTCCCACTTCGCCGCGCGGGCCACACACGCACGTGCGTCGTAAATAAACATTTCAGTATGATGCTGGTGAATTGGACGGTAACTACAGGTCACATTGTCACCTAAAGGGAAATTTATTTTGTTCTGGTATGTGCGATAAATTCAAGATTGCAAAACAAATTGTTCCGGACATTAATAAAAAAAATTAAAAGCCATTGGTTTGCATTGCAATG
>PNEQ01115696.1:0-39144 GCA_003012365.1 Medauroidea extradentata
CAATACAAAAACCCTTGAAAATGTAAATTTTGGTACACGGTACCGGCCATTTTGTTCTGTAAAATCAAAATGAGGGCAGATAAAAATCAATAACTTTGGATTTGAACTGTTGAAATATGTACATTATGTGTGACAAAATTTCAAATTTTTTCAAAATGGGTCAGCAACCACCCTTGGGTGATTTTCCATGGAATGACCCTAAAGTCAAAATGTCCAAGTATCCGTTTTAAGGACTACACTTAAACCAACTGACATACCAAACTGGAAACATTCACAGTGGATTAAGGAGTCGCAGGCTACAATGTCACGTACATAAAAACGGAGAATAAAATTTATTAGTATTTAAATGAAAATGCTTAAACATAAAAATGAAAGCTGGAAAACTCAAAAATGTATTTAAAAAATACAAAACTACTTTATTTTGTGGTTAAATATAGCTGAACTTGTAGCCTACAACATCATTATTCACAGCGATTTTTTTTTTCAGTTTGGTAAGTGAGTTGGTTTTAGTGTAGCCCTTAAAACGGAAACACGCAAATTTTGGCTTTAACGAGCTATCATGCAAAAACAATGCGAGATAAAAAATTTTTACAAGAGAAAAATTTGGTCACATTTTGTGTCTAAAACAAGAAAAGAAATAACGGGTACAAATATAAACATAAAAACATGGTGATGAAAATTGCAGCAGACCGTGCCCTTAAGTGTGCGTAGTAAATAAATAAACGCTGAAAACAGAAAAAAAAATTCTACACTTTTTTCGAAACAAACATGGATAAAATACTCAATGACAATCCTAGATAATGGTATTTACAAACTTTATGAGTAAATATTTGTCCAGAATTACTAATTCGTTACACGTGATCTCTTGCGCCACAGTTAAATGAACGAGGTTCCGGCGTCAGAGATTGTGCCTCAGAAGTTCGTAACACTGGAATCAATTTTGTTTAAAACGTTGGCTAAAACTATTGTATAGGATTGCAGTTGTTTAATTTTCGCAAATTGGCTTCAGGAAACCGCAAATTATTGATTAATGCATTTAGAGTTGAATTATGTACCACGCCCTCTAAAGGAGGCTGTCTATATGGACATATTTTGCGCATTCAAGACGCGAACCACTAATGACGGACGACACTACAAGCATCACTCCCCTCCCTAGCGTTTAGACACTACACTGTAAAAAAAACTTCCTAAAATGTTAAGGAAGTTATTACCCCAGACGCAATATGGGACAGTTACCGTACTTCCGCCTTGTATATATGCAAACCTTTACACTTGTTACAATATAAGTCTGGGAACTTCAGTATACATTTGACTGGTTTTATAAAAAGGTTTAGGAATGCTACCATGGATGTCTGGGAAACCATTCTACCATACCTACTTTCTTAGCGCTCCTATACGCACGTATGGTGAATTTACAAACTACAAAATATTTTTTTAGAGTGTAGTCACTGAACCGGCGTGCAGTCTTTTCGCCGACAACTCACCTCTATGAGACATTCAGTGATGACACCCTCATTTTATGACGTATTATTAATGTACTGTACATTACTATATCCCTTTTTAAAATTATTCCCAAAGTGCGGGTCTCGTACGAAGCCATTAAAATATGTAATCAGACAAACGGAACGAAGCATTTTTAAAGACACTTTAGTCTGTGCCTCGGACAAAGTTAATCAATTATAACTTACCTAAAGAAACTGGCAACTATAGGAAAGGTTTAACATAGTCACCAATAAACCGGAATATCTAAATCGTGACAGTTTTGGAACTAATTACACACGTTCTGAGTTAAAGTTGTATGTTCTAACTGGGTTTGATGAAGAGATAAACGTTACTTCAAACAAACAATAGCCAATATCGATATTCAACTTTCAGTGTTTTATACACAGCAAATTCTCCTTTGGGATAATATTATCCCAGTAGTCCTTTGAGGTAAACATATCCGAAAACTGCCTCAGTGTGATTGGAAATAGTTTGGAACACAGAAACCTTATAATTTAAGAACATATTTTTTTATTAATTTTTTTCCAGTTTTGCTTTATTAGTAAACATTATAAATGTTATTCTATTACACTTGCTACCTAAGAAACATATACTTTCCGATATGTGAGCGAAAAGATTTTTGCTACCTACCTGAGTGTTAGATGCTCAGATATGAAGGAGTTATAAGGGCGACCTTGAAGCGAGCATCAAATTCCGTATCGCTTCACCGGACCAAATTCTGAACTGTCGTGCAAGATTCTCGACGATCCAGTGTTATTAGCCTATGCGACTTTAAGCGATTACCATATATAAGTATACGAATTTATTTTAGTGGAAATTCTCTAGAGAATTACAGTACACCTTTCTATTAGAGTTTTATAAATGTCCAGTTAGTTCATTTTAAGTACTTCAGTCTGAAAGGCCTTTTTTAAAAATCTATGTTTGAGGGATTCAGAACTGTGCCTTTAATTAGCATGGTGTTTTGACAATAACATTCCGTCCGTTTCCGAATTGTGTTATCTTTTAGTACAATGGGATTATGTACAAATGTGGAATAGTATTGTAAAAAAAAACGCACTTAAGATCACGCTGCAACGCATCCGATGCGCGTGGTAGGAGATGCCCTTAACACCGAGGTTATCAGCATTGGCGAGAGGTGATACGAGGTCAGTATGGGGCAACCCTGTAACGAAGGAGCGGGTTGAAAAGGTGATCTCGAGCACAGCAGCTAAGAAATAAGCATTGTCCTGCACGATACTCGCACGCGGAAATTTTATTTGAGACCGCCGGGAATCGGACCTGGGAAGCGAGAGCCTCGGATCATCGTCATTTCAGTATGGTGAGGACTGGCGAATTAAGTTGGCTATCCCACGTTTATAAGGATATCCCATTATAGGTAACTAGCCACCCGGGTAGCACTAATTATCTATAGCCCAAAATTGAAATCTTATACGTACCGCATACTTCCAAGTCTCGATCCTACTTAATTAATTAATTAATTATTATTAATTTATTTGTAGGTAAATATGACCCAAAATCAGCAAAAAGAAAAAAAACCTTCTGTTTATCTGATTGCTACCGAACTTCACAGGATCATCCGCTGTGCTAATCTGAAGATTGCCAGAAAATTTTATAAATATCGCTCCAGTAATTTTGTTGTAGTCCATAGGAAACATACACACACATAGATTTATATATATATATACAAATAGTAAAAAGTTAAATACATAACAAATCGAAAAACAAAGAAAACTGACACAAAACTCCGGACGCCAAAAACATTCATTTCACGTAATGCAATGTTTAACAGGTGATGCGATGCTGTACTGTTTTATTTGTGGAAATAAAAGTAAAACGAAAACATTGAGCACCAATTCAGTTCTCTATTCATAATAGCGGTACATATATCATTCATGACGCACGCCACAGTCTCGCCCGTATTGCTCACATTTTTAAACTGCCACCAGCGGATAAACACGCTTCACTCGTGGACTTCTTCCACCTACATACTATAATGGTATGGTGTATTTTGTTGTCCAAGATCATTACCATACGTTTTATTATACTTTATGTACACAAAATGTCCATAAAAAACATAGTAAGCACACCTCGCGAGCCCTGGGCTAAATTGGAAACGAAATGGTTAATTGCAAAATGTTGTACGATGACATCTTTCATGCACAATCTGGCAACATAGCACTATAATTAGTTCCTATTGCGCTCCCCAGATATATTACTTATCTTACTACTACAGTTATGACCAACATATTATGAGTATAGGTTAAAATCCCGAGCAGTCCAAAAAGATTTTACGTTTACTTTTCGTATCATGCATAAAATAATTCCAGGCCGTGGAGCGCAAGAGGGAATATTCACCGTGCAGTGTTGCCACATCTTTTTTACGTAAAATTGTTCATTATTTTAGCACTTGCATTTTCGTCTCCGATTCACGTGGGGTGCTTAATTTGCGGTTGTGTTTCTTGTAGCCTTTATATATTTTCTATCCAATGCGAGATGTTTAGCAATTTCATTACTATTATTTACGAAAAGTAACACAGATACACTTGTGGCGCAATGTACAAGTCATAATATCGATATGTGAAAGTTATTTAAAGTAGAGTAGAATAAAATTTAAAGACCGAAATTTTGTATTTATGTAAAAAATACTCGAGCTGAAAACTTTCATTCGTAAATTAATTAATATATTGACATTGCGAACACAACTTTAAGGACTAAGGATTACAATTTATGGGCTAATATATATATATATATATATATATATATATATATATATATATACACACACACATAACGCATGCCAAGTATACAATTGTAGCTACCATAAAACGTGAATATATTTTTACTAATTTACTGTATAAAAGATACACTCTTGTTGTAATAATGAAATATTTAATTGAAATAAATCCCAGACATTCAAATGTCGTTCAACATAATTCTGTTTTAAAGCGTGGTAATCTAGTTTGGCAGTTAAATACATGTAATTTTTTTTGGAAACAGCCTAAACAACGTAGTTTAACTTTTTGGAAAATAAACGTACTGTGGTGACTATGCAGTACAAAAACTTAGCTAATATGTTTGTTTGTGTGTTCGTGTATGTGAGTATACATGGTTGTCTGGGCAAACTAAAGATAAAATTCTTGCGTGTGTTCAATTACGGTGGAAGAAAATTGCCTCTGGTGCCCAGCCAGTTTTGCAACAACTATCCAATATTTGCATTCCTTTTTGGCGAAGTCAAGGTGAAGATTCAAAAAGAAAGGAAACATCTCCGTGTCAACTTGTGTATGAATTATTCTTGAATCTTCTCAGCTCGACCTTGAGAGCGGATATCCCATCAGATTTTTTTTAAAGGCGCGAAATGCGGATCCAGTCTCTCATCTCGCCAAGGAATGGCCAGGAAATTACAGACTACATAGTGTGTGCTACGCTCACGAACGTCCTGTCGGTTTGCATAGCGTTGTACGCTGCTGGCACCTGCTGTCCATAGGCAGTTCACGGACAATTAAAACTTTTCATATACATAACAATATGTTTTTTACCTTGAATTTTTGACTGCTGATTTCGCTGTTTGGTAACAACGTGCTGTTCGGTAACAGTGAGTTATAGACTAAGAATTTTAAAGATACCCCATAACAGGAAGACAAAGCAATATGACGTAACATTTTTTAAAATTGTTATTTATAATATAAGTAATTCTTAATATGCCAGTTTTTTTATATCGACGCTCAGCTGGGCAACAATAGCGAATTGACCAAAAACAAATATTAATTTCGTGGGCATTATTTTTGCTATTGAAACAACATTCCTCACTTGATGATCATTTAATTACAGAAACTCCTTGCCGACAATTCCGCTCCAAATCACGTGACACTGACAAGTGAATGGTGCATCCGTCTTAAGGCAGCCACCTGGCTGGAACTCGAAATGTGTTCAGAGTATTCAGAGTTATGTTTTCCCTCGAAAACGTGTAATCTTGGGTCCACAATGCTTACCTACGAAAAGAAAAAACACTTCAGACTACTTGCGAATTATGACTTTTAAGACACCACTCACATTGGGGGCATTATTTTAAAGACTTCTTAGCTTGGCTGAAATCAGACGTTTAATGATTGCACTAAAATGGCGAACATTAGAAAGTTTTTTCAAGTGATATTTATTTTTGTAAATTTACTGACATTTAAATACGGTTGATCAGAAAAGCAGCATTTTACTGTCACGTACATTTTTCAAAGAAATAAGGGTAGTACCACCCCATTTCTACGTGATTGTGGTATGTTAAATGTACAAATCCTTCACGTTATTATTGCTTTCGGTAAAACTATTTCATGACCAAACATTTTTTTCTGTCAAGCAAGTAGTTTTCTAAATATTACAATAAGAGTTCATATTTTTTCAAACTTTGGAAGCATCTGTAGCGCTTCCTATGGATGATGGACCATGGGTTCCCAGCATTAAACATTCTGTTTTCACTTTAGCAAACACTTGTTTATGTTTGCAGTATGTTTTTAGATACATGTCGTTTATACAGGTTAGTCCGAAAAACACCGACAAACTCCGGCAGGTTATTCGTAATGAAAACTTCAGAAGGAAACGTGTAGGATACCTTGCACTTAAATTTATTATTACGTTAGCAAATAGCTCTTGAAAATTGAAATTTGAAACAATATTTTCTGAAATATTGGAAACAATGTGAAATAAAAGGACAAAACCCAAAACATCGTTTTATGTTATCGGTATCTGTAATCCCACAGCAAATGCTCGTTCAAACCTTCCGCCATTATGAAAAAACAGGGTAGCCACCCTTGTATTGCATACAACTTTTCTTGTGTCTGGAAAGTTACATTTGAAGATGTTTTTTGAGTATTGAGACGTATGTAACAAAAACGGCTCACTTGTCTGAACACGCTCAGGTGAACAGTTTTCGAGAAATCTGGAAACAGTAAATTACTCGCATTACAGGTAGGCGGGATAACTGGGAGGCCTCCGAGAAAAAACCACTGACCAATGGGATCGTCCGGACAGATTTCCAAATGTGAAAACCCCAACCCGCCGGGAATTGAACCCGGATAGCCTTGGTGGGAGGCGAATGGTCTGACCGTTTAGGCACCGCGGCACCTAGGAAGGTAGGTTAGAAGTATGGAGTCCATTTACCACAACCTGCACCTTGTGACCTTCTCTACTATTCAGCAGTAGTGGAAACTGACACGCTAAAACATTCTTTCTTCATTCCAACTCCGGGAGAGTATTCACTGAATAACACTTTTTTTTTTTTTTTTTTTTTTAACGATGCGACAGTGTCACTGGAAACTTTTAAGCAGAATTTTTCCTAGAATTATGTTTTAATTACTTTTATTTGTAACATGAATTCTACCTTAGTTATTTATAAAAACCGCTACGTAAGAAATAAGAAATGTGTTATTTTACGGGGGAGTGTTAAATAATTATTTGCGTTTTTCAGTTTTCGAGCCATAAAATTTTTTCAAGTTGCATTATAAAAATTGTCTGTTTGACAAGACTTAGGACATATTCTTGATGAACTGCTTAGCATACGCAACAATGTCGCGCAGAATCATTGCAGGGGAATTGTAGGTTAACGATCAAGGATGATCACAAGTCCAAAATAAGATGAACACATAACACTATTAATATCTCCAAAATTCAAAACAAATGCCTTCAATGCCTCAACATTGCCACATTTATCAAACTTATTTTAAAACAAAGTTAATGCATAAATTCGACAAATGTAATTTAGCACCTAACACTCCCTCTTAAGGTCATATTTGTTGACATATCTTTACTGATTTAACGTGTGCAATCGCAGTTATTTCACTCCCACATCAGTAAATATAAATAACAGTCTGCTCAACCCAGTTTAAAAAATTATGGTATGTAACACTTTCCACTGCTTTTGAATTTCACGATTAATTCATAAACATTTGTTGGAAATAAACCAACATAAAACAAATATCTAGGATACTTTCTCTGTGAAGTACGATTTGTTCCCTCATCAGTGGGTTTTCAAATGAGGCCCTACAGGCTAATCCTACCAGACCAATTGCAAACCTTAAACAAACGATATGTGACTAAGTGATTGCTATTCCTGAGCATGTGAGTTCCTCATGTAATGAACATCATCTGAAGGTGGGTTCTTTACACCAATATTCTCTCATTGCTGATCAGTTTGGTGCAGTGCTGCAACTGTAGTTGCTTACAACACCGCGAAATCATATTTTTCTTCGCTGAACCAACCTGTATACACATCCATCTCGAGATCTCGCCCACCGTTATGCTCCCCGACTTGGATCCTTAACTCAGCTCATATTGGTTTGAGTCGGGATCTATCTAACCCCTAACAGACTCACTGGGCCTGCTCCCGGGACTTTAACAACCAACTATTCGACCTATCACAGAGAAGGGATCCTCTCCAGGTCTGCGCACCACTACGAGTCCAACCCAGACTAGACATGAGAGATAACTTCCATGGAGTTATCTGGTCACCCGAGGTACTACCTAATTTTCAAGGCACGTGTGGGTTTTCCAGCCTGACCGCCTGACTACTAGAGGAACACACAATGTGCTCTTTGCTCCAGAGCACCCACCATGGGGAGTGGGGGGATCTCCCTTTAACCCATACTGCCCAGTCGAGCGCCCTTCTTTCTTGATCATCGTCAAGTTCGTCCAGCTAGAGATTAATATAGTAGTTTATATGACACCAGGTATAAGACTGCGTACGCGTGTCGTGCTGTCCTTGGAAAGAGCTGACTTCACCGTGGACTGGTATATATGTGCTGTAGTGTTGGGCGACTGCCAGGGCTGGAGATGAGGCGGGACGTGCAGAAGTGCTGGTCAGGCGAGCGGTGGACTGAAGGACGACCAGGGAACAGCGTCAACCTGCCGGCAGATGAGCACGTCCGTCCTGAACTACAAGGCCACCGTGTTGGTATTCTTGTCTCCGCCTGGGTTTCCTAAAGCTGTACTCTTTGAACATAAAGTAATTACTTTACGTTCTTACCATACACCGTTCATGTTTATGCATCAGGCCTACATCCAATGACTGGAGCCACGATTTTGTCTCGAAAACTATTTTGCTCCAATTTATTTTAATGTCTTACGTGACGTTATCTTTGCTGCATGGAAATATGCATTCTTGTTCAGACACGTTTCTCGTTTGACTGCAGGGGCCGCGGTAGCCGAGAGGTCAGAATTCTCGCCTCCCACCAAGGCGATCCGGGTTCGATTCCCGGTGGGGTCGGTCCCCGAGAATCGTGCCGGACGATGCCGCTGGTTGGCGGGTTTTCTCGGGGATCTCCCGTTTCCCCCGCCCTTTCATTCCGGCGCTGCTCCATACTCACATCTTGTCATCCCCCACCAGCGTTATAGGCCTCGATGTTGTACGCTGAACAAAATATCTCACTCACGTTTGACTGCACAAATCATAATATAGACGTTGTGAACAAAATACGTGTCTGATGTGCCGGTAGGACCCCAAGACAGGCCAGAGTTAATACATCAAATCGCTGAAACATGAAGCAGAACTGCAGATGTGCACACACGGCAAAGAAACCAAACGGTGCAAGAATCTTTTTGTAACAAATTCGGGGCTATACTGTTGAAGAAATCATCCTGAAAAGAAAATATGGTTTCTTTCGTGTTATAAAACGTTAAAAATTAATATGTTAATGTATTTTTGGGGGGATTTACGCTTAGAAAAATCTTATTCGCAGTGATAAAAGATAATTCGTACCGGAATAATAGTACAGGCACGGTGGTGTTCACGTTGTAATCTCTAAAATCCTTTGTGAATATCTTTCAGAATTTAAAATTTTTAAATACATTTTTTCCATTTTTTTTTAAATTCTGTTGTCTTTTCATTCGCATGAGGTAAACATGGCGGCTGTGGTCAGTCAAACGCTTTCTCGGAATATTTTCATTTACCGCGCTCCTATAGTCAGACGATGATCCATACATCATGTCATTACGAGCGATCAAGACATCGATGCTAAGAGCTGAATAAATTATTCCACTATGATAATATAACTATTGCAATGTGGCTGATTTATTTTGTAACGTAAATGCATAAATATACATACTAGCATACATGCATACATACATACATACATACATACTACATACATACATACCTGAACATCAGGTACAATCTGTGTGAGGTTTTTGGTTACAAAACGATGTAAAACAAATTGTAAATTACCACTGCCGTGCAAATTAAATTCTTATGAATCATTGTTTTGAAATTGGTACAATACAGCGTACACAAATTATTCGTTATTTCATTTAACTGTTGATATTTCACCTTTAAAATTACTCAAATGTTCAAAAATATTGGATATTGAACGCCCTTCATATGTGATATAGTCACAAAATCTACTGGAAAATAATTGTTGTTCAGATTTTTAAAACTCATTTTAACATTACATACTGTGCAGAGCAGATTGTACATAAAGTTAATTTTTCGTAATGGTGTGAGTTTTTCTTACAGACATAGCAACTCTTCGAATAATTTTCTGTGTATTCGGAGAAGTAGTTCGCATGTGTGTTTGGCTACTTTCTACGTTTGAAAAATATGTATGCCAACACCCTAGTAAATTTGTATGAATATTATTTTATCGTGTGCTGATGTCTTTACAGTTTGTTTAAGATGCAGAGTAGCATTCAATGTAGTGAAAATTTAAAATTTTAACTACAAAAATTATATTACATTGATATAACTAATCTAATTATTTGAAAAAAAATTAAAAAATTATGTTCAGTCTTTTTTACGCTTTTTTCACATCAATACATTAAAAATTATCACACAATATAAAATCACTCGCGTGCGTTTTTCTCATCTGTAACGAGCCATTGTGAGATTTCGAATAGCGAGTCTGCCGTTTTGACGTCACTCGTAGCGATTCATATATTTCCGCCTCACACACACAAATACACCCTTCATCAAGCGGCCGTATTTAAGCGCTGTTCATTAGGAGATATAATCTTTGAGAAATTTTATATAATATCTCTGTTGATCAATGCTTCGCACACCGCTCGGCAGCCTGGCAGGAGGTCACCTGGCGAAAGACATTCGACTGAAGTGGAGGAATTCCTGAAAGAACATAGAAAGCCTCTTTAAAATATCACAAACATGCAAGTAAATTATTAATATATGCTGGTATGACACTACATGAATTATCAAAACTTTAATGTATAATTTTCATTATAATGTTATGAAACCGAAATACGGGGTTAATATTGAATTATGTTATACAGATACCGATTCATTAATTCATTGTATAAAAACAAATGTTTTTATAGTGATATTAAAGAAATGGTAGAACATTTTGATTTTTCTGTCTGTAAAAAAGATAATAGATACAATACACCAATATAATACAAATAAACAAAAAAAATTTTGGTAAAATGAAAGATAAAAATAATGAAAGAATTTATTACATTAAAAATAATTGTACGCTATAAATGTAGAAAATTATATTAAAAACGAGCAAAAGGAGCACAAACGACAGCAGTTAAAATTTTATAAAAAATTTTATGATTATAAAAGTGGTTTATTAAAAAATGAACATACTCTAGCCGTATTCTAAAACACATTTTAATAATATAAGTACTGATTTCGCGTCGAGGAAATGCTAGTCTTCGGGACATAAATCCTAGAGTACCTAGCTGGCAAAATTGTGACCAGGTAGACATCCAGGCAGTGCTGCTCCTAAACATCCAGGTAATTACTCTGCACAAGAAATCCTAGAATGAGGCATACATTTATACAGTTACTTAGCCGCTGTTGATAACAATTTTGAAATTTACACTTTGTTGTTGTTAGAAATGTCACGTCCTGCCTCAAGATGGACACCTGAAAAGAAAATTGGAGCTATAACAACGAAAATTACATTTAGAGGGAATATTATCTCCTCGCGAGACACGGGATTTAGTAGGATTTGACTAGGAAGTAGGTGAGACCTTTTCCATATACATATTGACAGCGTCGTATGTTACTTTAGAGAGACAACATAATATCAACCTAGTTGAAGATTTTACTTCGACGGATGCGTGCATATTCGTGTGAAAGGGGCGTGATTTTTCAATATATTTTTATCTAATTGGGTTGGTGAGGTGCCCCCGCTGTTAACGAGACGTAAATCAAACTTACCAATCCTAATTGACTTTTACAGCTCATCGTCAATAAAGTAATTAGCGACGGATTTACAGACTTTACGCAAGAGCAGGAACTGAGGTATACATTGGTCGGATTCTTTGTTAAAGTTCTTATCTACCTGTGCTTGTGACACTTTGCAGCGACTTACAATTATTCACTTTTTAAAGAAACGTCTTAACACGCATTACGTTTGCTCATCTACGGAAAGAACACGCACTTTAAACAATGTTTCTAACAGTTTAAAAATTAGGACACCTTATTGGAAACACGGTTTTTCATGCCTATCGAAGTGGCTGCAAATGGTTTTTTTCAGACTGCAATATCAAGGAATATTCCAACCGGATTCGAAAAACACAATATTAGAAATTGACGTCGGAATTTTAACCATAAGTTATACATAACAATTGTGGTCATTGCTTAAAGTCATATAGGAAAATGAATAATAGCAAAGCTCTGCAAGCCAGTAACGTGATTTGAACTTAGAGGTCATAATGCATTATATACGATGGCTGGCGGCACTTTGAGCGCTCCATACACTTTGTGCTTCACGCACACAAATCCAGTCTACCTATATAAGAACCTTAAGGGCGCCTCCTACCACACGCTTAAAATGCGTTGCATTGTTTTTGTTAATACGTTTTTTTATGAAAATATTCCTCATGTGTCCATTGTGGCAATACAAGGAAAAAAAACACTTGAAAACGATGATGGAAACATAGTTTCAGTGCCGCACATAAATTAGAAAAATTATTTTACAGCCCTTCCTAATGTCTAAAAACATATTTTTAACCTATTATAACTTAAAAACTACTCACAAAGATTCTTGTGAAACTACCCAAGAAACATACACTGTACATTGCTTAAAACGTTTCACGATAAAAAGATGGGAATACTACTGAATGTGTCAATCAGGTGAGTGATCTACGATACCACTTCTCGCCATTTTAAAGTCTTGCGGTAGAGGTGATATCGCATCAGATGAGTCGGTGAAAATCGTCCTTGGCGCCGTGTCTCACTAACACAAATACACAGTCATTAGCGGGCACCTTATTGAGAAACCATACAGCATTCGAATGAAGAAATTTTGGGAAATTATGGATAACCGAAATCAAGATGGCCGAAGTCAGGAACTTGTAACCTCCTAAATGTGGGTCGAACGAGTTGACGGTGCGCCATCTTGCTCTGTGATAATCTTCCATGTTTACGTAGACGTTTCGTGCATGTAACGTGCAGAAGAATTAGGTCTGTTTTTTTTATTTAACAGCAAGAATTCTTGAGAGAGAATTCTGTCAGAGTTCGATAACACCCAGTCACGAATCCAGACGTAAAGAAAACCAGATTCCTAACATGAATAAAAATATAATGAGATGAAATCAAACACCAGTGGACAACAAACAAATGACAGAAAACAACACTAGTTCCATTTACCGAAAATTGAAGCTAGCTTTTTGAGAAATGCAGTCTGTCCCCACCTTCAGGCGTGAGAGACAGCTGGTCGAAACACCAGGATCTGAATCGTGCATTAACAATCATACAAAGTCTCGATTATACTGGTATAAATACGACGAATAATCCACCCGCTTGGCTTAGCTGCTACTCGAGACCGGTGGGCCAAAGTTCCCGGGGTTCTGGACTTGGTGTTCTGTTATCCTCTCAATCTGGCAAACCACTGCAGTTTCATTGCCACCTAGTCGCTCCTCAGGTTTTATTCCTGAAGTCCAAACCAGCTTCCGGCCTGTAAACTCATCATCGTCACATACAAGTAGTAGAACTAGGAGACGTAACTGTGTGAAAAGGCATTTTTAGCTATGCCAGCAGCATTGGAAATGCTTGCTATTATTTCTGTAGATAAATACCCTGTAAACACGTAAATCAGTGCAGCGCATATCAGCTACTTATTTTGTAAATAAGTATTTCTTTTAAGTTTACGGATATAATTTTTTATACCGACTGTCTTACAGTGTGGATTATAATTATTTACTCCCGAGGTCTTCAACTGTAAAGTGGTGGAAATGATCTTAAAATAAATAATCCGCTTGCATTTTTACTGGAATACAAAATTTTAAATTGCAGTTTACGTAAAAAAGTATTAAAATTTAAAAAAATACTAAGTTTTAATGGAGCAGTTTCCTTTGAGAAATATTACATAACGTACATTTGCTATAAAAAAACATTGAAACTGATTACTTAATTAAGAAATACTAGTTTAAGTTTAGATTTTCTAACCACATTTTAACTAGTGACTGTAATCTTGAGAGCCGGAATACTTAACGCTGCGTTCAGTTAAGAGACTTTTGCTGACGCGTGGGTTAGTTAAACGATGCATTCCGTTGTACCATTACGACTGGAGAGACAGAAGCACGTTGTTGAGCTCAACTGATCGAACATAATGCGATACCTCGGCTCAGCAGACGCCATGTATATTAATTTTGCTAGCATTGCAGCTTTGTATAATTACCGACGAGCTTATGAAACATGCGTAGAGGCTTTCAGGTTTGCATTGCACCTTCGCCCCGCTGATACTAACGGACGGTGGCGAAGAAGACGCAGGTAATTAGACCAGCAATAGCGATCGGTCCGTTTGTCGGTCACGGATTATCTCGGGTCTGGGACGAAGGCCACAGGATCCACCGTTTGTACTTAAGTTAGTCACAGAAACAAGGCCTTTAGTATTATAAACTCGTAGTGCTTTAAAAGCAAAACTATGTGAATAAATTACTGTCATTTGTGTATAATTGGCTGCAAGGGTAACACTGCCAGATTCATAATATCTAATCCTGTGTCACATTGGTAAAAAAAACCTTCATCTGAATGGATCAAACTGAAACGTTATTAGTGCTGCCCCTACAGTCAAAGTGTCCACATTTGACGGTACCTGAAAGTTTTTCACACAGTTAGTACTGTCAACGTGTTGCAAATACTTCTAGAAATATAATTCACAGTGTACATTATTATACGTTACAATAGGCACTGGTTTTTGTGAAAAGAATTTAGCATCTACTTGTATCAATGTTTTACTTGTACTGCACATCTGCAGTTGCCTTTCATGATTATTGACAGAATGTCTTCGTTCAGAGGCCTCGGTCATGTGACTGTGCCATAGAGTATACGATTACTGAGACACTACATGTGTGTGTTTTGCTGGTAGAACCCTAAGATAATGAGACATTAAAACACCCAGTCGCTGAATGTGAATTAGTGCTGCAAGTAAGATATTAAAACTAACTGATGCAACATTTTTCCCCCCATAAAAATCAGTGATTTTTGGCAGACGGATGGGTGACATTTGATTATATTATGCTCATAAACGCATTCCCAAAAATGATTTGGTTACGCAATAGTTTATCGAAGATGGCAGTGTATTTAAAAGAATTAGTGAAGATATTTTGGTCAACGCTTAACAGCGAGTGGTAGCATGAGGTGAGTATCTGAGTGAGAGTGAGAGAATTTTTGGCCAGTTCAACGTCGAAGTCTTTAGCACTGGTGACGAGTGACGTGATCTGGGTAAATAGCAGCGGCGGAATGATAGGACGGGGAAAAGGGAGATCCCTGAGAAGATACGCCGACAAACGGCATCGTCCGGCACGATCCCCACATGCGAAAATCGGAGGACTGATACCGTTGGGTATCGAGTCCTTGGTAGGAGGTGAGTGATCTGACAAGTTCGGCCACCTCATCCTCTTGAGGCAGCACGGAATGACGCAGAGAGGAAATGGAAGATCGGCGAGGAAACTCTCCGAGTACCGGCATCGTTCAGCATGCGTAAGTAAAGTTTCCCCTCCCCCTTACCCGGCCGCGAATCGAACCAGGAACACTTTCGTGGGTGGTAAGCGTCCCGGTCAAGCGATTTTTAAACACGTTGGGTATTGTTGTCCCTTAACTTGGTCATATTTAACGTATTAAACGTCTTGTCAGATTTTTCATGTTATTTTATGTTTCTTCCGTATCCTTTGTAAACTGTCCTATGCGTATCATTCGCAATGTTTCAGACACGCTGGCACAACAATGATTCTGTGTATGGCAAATGAGCAAAAAAGGTTATCACATGGCATCCATTTCCCTGCCATGTATTTGTTTACATTGTCTATGACTTAAATGTATTAAAATTAATTAAATTAATATTAATTAGAAAATGTACAATGAAAATCCACTTTGTTTCGCTCTCTGTAACTGTTAATTAAATATTTGTACCCGTAGTACTTTTTTTTGTGAATTTAGCCAATAAAATTGCACTATTACAAAACAATGTTGAAAATTATAAGGCATTAACTGAAAGCGAAGAACTGCTAATTCTTCAATTCTTTTACTTTTCAGAGTTAATAAATTTATGTATCACAAATGTCTGAATAACCATATGTTCAATATCACTGGTGAGGAAGTGCTTTGGTAGTTATTATAGGATTATTAATTTTCGCAGGAGAAATTCCTTAAAATAACATTAAAATGTATTATTATAGTGCAGGTTTTTGCAATGTCACAAGGATATTATGGTACAGGAAGATACGCATTTTGTATATCAAGGTGTCTGAGACGTTGGCATTACTGTCGTTACAGAAATAGGTACTTTTAAGAATTCCGCCACAATGAAATTTACGACTCTACTAAAGGCCGTGCTACAATCGATATATCCATAGTAATGCCAATAACAGTAACATTTAACAACCTGTATAACTATGGCGTGCGTCAAAGTCGTACATAAAAATACCCATAGCCATTACCATCGCATAGTTGCATAGTGAGATGGCGAACATTTATCTTTTCTGTGCACGACACTTTGCACAGCCAATCACAATCCACATCGAGTACGTAACTAGTCAAGTTCGAGTAAATAAACGGAAGTATTCGGTCACAGATGTTAACATACACTTGACTTCGGTTAAACAACAAATTTTCATTTGTTGCCGAAACACTTTCCCGTTCGTGAAACGAAATCTTATTGGCTCATAAATCAAAACATCCGGTTGTATTATGTTGATTGTGACATGGAGTTTTAGTAATGGCTATGGATGTGGTAAAGGCTATTAGTATAGTTTTGGTTATTTCGATTGTAGCACGGCCTAAAGGTTCGCGGTTGGCCTTATTTTTAGGTTTGTGAGACAAATATTACAATCAAAGATATGTGTTTCATTTATAGCTTCAGTATTTCTATGTAGGGCCTACGTAATATCATAAACTTTGATATTAAGTAAATTTAGGAATTAAAAATTTACAACACATATTTAAGCCGTGATTACTTCAGTATATGAAATAACATCATGAACATGATATGTAACTTTAACATTTGTATAGAAATTTTCAACAGAATATGTGACATTTAGATAACTATTTTCTATATTTCAATAATGAGACATATTATTTCGATATCAGCATAATAATAATTTAACGTTGTATTGTTTAAAAGTGTCTAGAGTGAAATTTTTTTCACCAGGAAACCATAGTATACTTTGGCTTACGACTGTTCGGCTCGCAAAATATCAGTCAACCAAATATCACGTTGTCATAGGTACTTTTTCCATCACTCGGGTTGAGGGAAACTACACAACACTCATCCCTGAACATGGTGAGAGGTAACAGCAACATCGTAAGTTAATTAAAAATAAATATAAGTTTGACAGCAGTGATTAATTAAAATGTTAATGTGGTCATTAAAACACGTGAACATGTTTTATTATCAAACTGCACAAATTCATTGTTACTGTTCTATAAGAGAACAATAACGTTCACTTGAAAGCAAACCGTCGGTTTACAATATGAAAATGACAAAGATACCAAGAATATTTGGTGCATGTTATGTGAAACTAACGAACTATCTATGCTCGTGGGTTTATAAAAGCATTGCACGTCACGTTCACGCTTCAAGCTCGTGTCCCTTCTCTGTCACTTATTAGCGTACATCTTTGGTATTTGAGACGTACTTAACCCGGTCTTTGCACATGCATTATGGGAATTAACAAGGGGCCGTGGTTGATTTAGTGGACAGAGCACACACCTCCCATCAAGGCAACCCCTCTCGATTCCCGGCGAAGTCAATCATCGGATTTTCTCATGTGGGAATCGTACCGGACGATGTCACTGGTCGGTGGTTTTGTCGGGTATCTCCTATTCTAAAGCCTTCTCATTCTGGTACAATTTCATTGTAAGGCCCCATTCCATGTCATCAATAAGGGGAAACAGATGCCTACGAGATTCAGAAGTAGGAGTCTGCATCCGCGATGTGATACCCTGGCGCTCCGGTATCCTTGACATATTATTATTATATTAGTATTATTATTATGGGGATCAGGAAATCTGTCTCTATAGTTTTCCGCACCCATTTTTTTTTTTACTAAGAGCTTCAATAACACCACACTTATTTTAAAATGTTTTGTTCTCAAAAGCAGAGTATTATTACCACTAAAGTTTTCATCATAGTAACAGATGAATGTTATTTCTGCTTAAGGCCATGGTCTTTCATTTATTTCAAACAATTGCAATAACTCGAATAATTTTTTTAACCAAATATTTTGAAAAAAATTTGAGACTGTTTACAGTCATACGATACACAATTTTGCCAAAGTGTTTTTAAAAATAATGTACCGTTTGCTAGCAAAAATTATTTTGCTTCAATTTCGCTTATTTTGACCACAAAATATGTGATATTTCAGGGGCAAAAATCTAAAAATCCGTTTGATAAATTGTAACAGAAAAATTCAGATGTCAGCGATGATATATGTCTTAAAATTGTAAGAACGAATTTTCGATATGTGTATTAATTAGCGTTAAAAATATTTTCGAAACAACTGCAAAACTAAAAAGCGAGTCCTTGAGAAAACTAGTTGGAAAAAAAAAGTTCCACGTTTGTGTGGATCCCAAAATATGCAGATTGTTCTCGATTATGAACAAGAGTGAAAATAAGGTGTTTCTAAAAGATTTTTTTCTCAGGCATCAGTATCGTTGTCCAAAGTATTTAAGGATGTAGACGAACCAATAGTACGCTTACGAAATTAAAGAGAAAAAACCAACATGTTAATTACTTAAATTTTCTAGTACTGCGTTACATTCGAAAATACTACCGGCAGTTCGAAACTTTTCTAATATTTTCTCACAAATTGCTGTTAAAGGGTTCTACTGATGATTTTAATCAAATGATAGCTCTATTGCTCATGTGAGAATTGTTTTCAAGAGTTAAATTGAATCTTATTTGATAATTTTCAGGTTATAAATCTCTTTTACGTGTTACACAAAATTGGCAATAGCGTGCCGATAAATGTTTGTTTTTTTACGCCTACAAACGTCAGTTTATCGCTGAAAGGCCCACGATTGTGTCTTACCTATGACGCAAACTGAGTAAATTGCGAGTAGGCTTGAAAAACCATCCAATGTAGTTACTTATTCAACCTGTTACAAAAATATGCCTCCATTTAAACCTTATTATAGGCGATTTGGGATAAAATGAGCACTCAAAAAAGCACTGCTGAAGTTCTATTTTCAGCCAATTCGTATCTTTCCGCGCGTAACGGCTAACGGCGGGAAATATATGATCTCTATGGACACGTCAGTTTACTATTGCGCGTCTAAGATAAAATGTGTGGTCAGTATGAATCGATACAATTTGATTTGAAAAAAGTAAATTATTTATATAAAATACAAGTATGTTGATTTCGATTGATTTTGTTTCAGTAATGTTGAATTTAAATTGGTAAATACACGGAACTATATCACACAATTTCGCTGTCAACCACACAAGTAGTAAGGCAACTATAGTTAATGTTGAATTAGGCCTTTATGCAGTAACGGTTAGTGATATTATTCAAAGATTAAATTTTTTGTGCTCACTTTATCCCGAACGACCTATAGTAGCGTTCAGTTTGAAAAGGATATATCCGAAAGCTGCTCAAAGTGCTTTAGTTATGCCTGCTTAGAGAATATCATTAATATAAATATATTCATGTGTTAACACGTCTCAAATATTCCAATAACCACAAAAGACATATTTTCTCCTGATTAAAAAAAAAAAACAGCTACCTTAGTATTTTGGCTACCCATAGTGCGAGATCCGGAATTTTGGCGCGTTCAACAAACGTCAAGCAAGATTCCATAGTTTTGTATACACGTTCACCTCAGATATGTACTGATTGGCTGTTGCTCAAGTGCCAATTGTACATCTTATAATGTAGCGTAAGTTACTGTACGTGTCTTGCAACACTGATATTGGCTCGAGTCGTTAATGTCGGATTGGATTTTACAAATACATGCTTATTAGCAGAAATATTTTATATGTAAAAGTGTTCGAAATTTAATCATATTCTGAAATGAATTCGCTAAATTTACGGGTTTCTGCCCATAGTACTTTCTGCTTTCTCGGTCCTTATTTTAATTTCTCAATGACAAACTTTGTGACAATGAACAGTAAACATATTCTTGTATCTTCATTCGTAAAAAAAGCTTAATGCCATTTTTTCTTTCCTTAAAGAGCGCCAATATTCTTAACTTTTTGGAAAATATCAATATCTTGTCTTATTTACGTGCCGCCTCAAGATACAAATCTGTAATACACACGGTCGAAATTGTTTAGAGTTTTATTTCGGGCAAAGAGTTTTCAGGTTAAAATCTCTTGTCGTTAGTATAAAAAAAAAGGATGTATGGTAAAGCAATATCTCAATACCATCTGTACTAATACTATTGTTACACAGTATAGTTGCAGTAATCGAGAACCCTTTCTTTTTTATACACACAAAGAAATATAAGAACCAAAGACGTAGTATATGGTGTTGTAATATAAATGCAATTCTAGTGAGTAATGTAGTGACGTGGTAATTTGCATGGTTTAAGTTAACAGAATTAAAAGAATAAATACGAAACGTTTTAATGTGTAAAATGTTAAATAATCTGATCGGGTACCAATGACTACTACGCATACAAGACTGGAACATGCCAGGTGTATTCATCTGTACCTTATGTTATCTTCTCTAAATTACAAACATAGTTGAGTCATCGCATAGTTTTTTCTGCTCTCTCCCCTATCCGTGTCGTTTCTGTTCAATTATACATATAGCATAAAAGTTGTGACTATAATAATTCATGTGAATAGTGTAAAACCAGTTTTCCAGAAATGGAATTATGTTTACGGAATTTATTACTTGCGAGTTAATGACTGGGAAGATAAGTTTGAAGTATTATTTGCAGTGCCATTTATTTGTCAAGTATAGTATTCAGAATGAATTAGGAGGGAGTGTGTTAATTTAGCGTAGTTTTAGCATATTAAAATCTACGCAGATATTTTTTTTTTTTTTTTAGTTATTCCTAAAGGTGACTTATATTGGACGTAATGCAATTCTGAAAAGCAACTTGAAAGGAAAGTTCTTTAAAAATAAAATTGAACCGCTTAACATTAAGCAATAATACTCTTAATAGTTTCAAATAAATGAATGACTGAGCATTTTTTATTTTATTATAAGAAACGACATTTTGAAGTCGATATTCAGGGTAACGTTACCCCCACTCTAGTTAATTTAACAGAAGAAACTTGAAAACACATTCGCGAATTCATTTTTTATTAGTTATCACCACGATAAATTAACACGACATCCCTAATCAACATGTATATCAGGGATGAATCTCTCCCTGTTCCATCAGCCTAACACGTCGTTGTACACTATTAACCTGTTCTTGTGTGTCCACATATAGATTTCAGTTATATTTGCTGGCAAGTCTCTCGTATCAATCAGCGGTTTATCAGATAATGTAAAAAATAACTAATCTACTTATTTGTACCGTGACTTTATCGTACTGAAAATTCTTTACTTTTAAGCCACTTGAGCAGAAAATTAGTAACAGTATTTGAAAATTATAAGCCATTCATTAAAACCATCCGCTGACAATTTAAATTATTTTACTAAATGAACTAAAAATTAACATATAAAGTGGCACATATTCACCATACAAAGTTACCCCTATTTACAGTATTTATATTCATGGAAAATGTATGAGTTTTTGGAAGTTTTATAAGGTTTTAGCTTGCAATATCTTTCAGTGAATATGTATTAAAATTTTTATACTTATACATTTTGGTGGTTAAGTGTAATACACGACTGTAACTCCGCCTATTGCATATAATAGTCGTGCGTCAAAAAAATCTGGCACGTGAATATCTTGACAGCCTCGCACAGCGTAGAAATGTCCATGTTTATAGATTGCACGACAACTGTTTCGCTACAGCTAAGTCAGCACACGGCGCATGTCAGGAGGCTGGGCGAGGAGAAATGTAGAAATTCAGAAGCAGGACTAATATCCGGTCGAGGAGGGAGGTGGGTCGACGTACGACACTTCAGTGGCAGGTTCATATAGTCATAACTTCTTTGTTTTTGTCACATCCTGCCACTCTGCCTCCACGGCCCTCTGCCTGCCTAGCGAGTCCTGCTATGACCATCCCTTACTGGAAACGACGCATGTGTCTCGAAAACACTATAAATAGAAGATCCAACGTGTTTCCCGTGAAAAAGTACGTCTTCATGTAACGTTATGTCTTGAAATTTGAAAGGTTTACATTTACCATAGGTTTCCCATTACGCACATATACACATACACACACACCTGATGGAGATGAACTGTACACAATCTAAGGGGTGCAATTCTCTGTAAACGAAAGTCAAGTGTAAAATGCTTAGGACACATTCATGTAACCAAAACAATAAAAGTACACACAAATCCTCGAAAACTGAGATCATTTGATGTGTTGAAAAATTTCAGAAACGATGTTAAACTCAACTACGACTCTCCGAACGTTATTTTATGTTACCAAGAGCTTCACCTGAAGGACAAACCTCCACGTCTACATTTAGCTATAGATAAATAACAGAATAGGTCACTTTATTATTTTAACCACTTTTTTTTTTGCTACAAGATGTACAGGTCATGAACAGTGTCGTACCGTACGTAATGTGTACTTTTTTTGAAAGTAGATTCTTATGTTACTTATTCTTTTTGTAATTTTTTTTTCATGTTTTTCGTTGCTTCATACATATTGCAAAGAATTGTCTGAGATATACATTAAAAAAAAAACTTACGAATATGTAAGCTTGCTTTTATATGTTTTATGTGCAAACATCATTGGTGTTAAACGTGCTGTGTAGGTCCTTAAGTGTGTTTGTAAATATGTACATTTGGATTCATATAGATCAATTATACTGGTATGAATACATTTGTAAAGAGCTTAAAAATATACAGTAAGATATACCACGTATTCATAGACAGACTACTCAAAATAAAATAACTTGACAGTAAAACAAATTCTAGTAGACATTAAAAAAGACAGAAGAAAACTTACGAAAACTGGTAATAAAACCCCGCCTCACAATTTTTGCAGCAGTACAACTTACTGTTATTACAGGATAAATAAGAATATAACATCTTAAATAAATAACCAAAGATCAAAGAAAAGTTCTGATATTTCAGTCACTCCAATTAATTAATTGCGGCTAGAGAAAAAAAATCGCTTTGGTAGAACTTAGAGTATTTCTCGGTCATTCAGTAACAAACGTACGATATAAATACTTTGTTCGCCTCATTTCAAACTACTATATTTTAAAACAAAACTAAAATGTACAGTATTGAAATATTTAAATTTCATTTCCGCAAAAGTTTAGATCTACGTAACCTGGCTTACTGATTCCTTCCTTATCGTTGGTCTTCTGCACCAGGATCGGGAAACTTCATATGTCGTGGGTCAGACAGGAATCACTCAAAACTAATAAATTTGAGCGCTTTGGGCCTCTAGCATAACGCCCACGCTCTTTACACTCCTTGTCATACACGCCACTCTCTGTACACGAGCCTAATTTATTATGTGCAGCTTGTATTAACTCGTACAGCATCGACCTTACATATGATGAAGCTGTCGCCATGAAGTCCGGAGAGAGATAAAGAGCGAGAGAGTCTTTTGTTACGCCAAACGACATAGCAAATAAAGTTTCTTAGTAAAGTAGTCCTTCGCTGTCCAAGGACTGTATCTCACACGATCGATAAAAAAGTGTTCGAAACTAAAGTGGGACAGCAATAATAAGTACTAGGAGTGATAAGAACTAAAATATGCTTAAATTTAAATAAATATTTAAATGGTATCATGAAAGGTTGATTTTAAAAATACAACACTAATTCATATTACTTACATTACCAGAACATTATATTTAACATTAGCATTACTTGAAAAAAAAATGAATATAAATATATTACAATAAACCCTCTGTGGTTCTGCGACAATTCGGACATTTCTGTTAATCACGACGAATAAACAGCGAAATATCAGTTCACTTCCCTTCATAAGAACAAGCTGAATACCATTACTAGGCAGAAAATTCAGTATTTTTACATAGAGCTCTTACAAGTTTATGTTTATCACATTTTTTTAGTGAATGCATTAGTTTAACATGGGTTTCCTTACATAATATTACTCTAACATAAGTTACCTATGTAAGAGAATTATGTTTCGGAATAAAAACTAAGATTTTAGGAATTATTTTAACACTTCGGTGCCGAGATTAATCTGCAATTCACCCGGTGCTACAACTTTAAGATCATTTGTTAAAACCTACACTATATTTTATACACTGCATGTCTCATCGTGGTAAAGATAAAACACTGAAAAACTAAGCAGCTAATCAACGATGTCACACCCGAATTCTGTCGGAGGTATCATGTTACAAACACTAGTACATTCAGTTTCCTATAATGCTACAACACACATGGAAATACTTTAAATCATTATACGATGAACCCTCTTTGTATATTTAATTACGAAGTTTCAGATAAGCACGGTTTTTGTTTGCCAATCAGTTTTGCCATTTACTCTGTTAAGATTGTTTTCTTTATGTTGCCAGTAACTTTGAAGAAAACAAGTGGCAATGTATGTCAAGAATACGCGACACCGTTGTTAATGTAGCAACTGGCGAAAGTATATGGTCTATGGCTGTGAGCTTGAATATGGGTTAGTGGGTTATTGAACGAGGAAAGGAAATGTGTTGCAGTAACTGAACGTGGAAGTATGTGGAATAAAGTATCGTAAACTTTACTTTTATGTGATACACAAGTAGGCCTACTGTTAGACTGAAAGTGTAAGTTTTATTGGTGTTGTACGGTACGAAAAAACACTTTCATGAATTTCCTCCGAATGCTGGCCAGTGTGTATATCAAAACAATCGAACGTCATGTTTATACACGACATGGGACATTCATTAAGCAATGATAGGGCAAAAAAAAAAAAGCATTATATGGGTAGAGACACTGAAAAATCGCGGGAATAGTTGACTGTTTGCTAGGCTCCAACGTGATGTAACACTGAATGTTTTGTATCAACATTGGCTATGGTTTGTTTGTAGCATTTTTTTCTCTCTACAACAGGCCCAGTTAGAACTGCACAGCTTGAACACACAGCAAGTGTGCTTTGTCCCAAAACTGTTCACACGTGTCACAGTTAATATAATACAGTTTATTGGAGACTATTTTAACATTTTCGCGATTTCCCAGTCTCTCTTGTTAAAATAGTTCGATAGGAATGGAATGAGGAATTTGTTTATTTGATCCGTGTTTAGATAAGAAAAGCAGTACACGCCCACGGTTCCCAAAGTTCTGTGTGCATTCTAAAGATAAATCTGAGACATCTCGTATTGCAGAACGTCTTGAAAAAAACAATAATGTGCATTGCTTGTTGTCTGATGAATTATCCTAATGAGTCAAGTCGTTGACGGGATGAAATGGCACGTATGTTCAAGGTCCACACGAGTTCATTCATCATGCGTGTCAGTTCTACAATAAACAGCAGCAGTAAATAATTATCACAAAAATTATTAGACGTCCTAGTCACTTGTGTTGCCATATCCCTATTGTATAGTGTGATTATCATATTAAATGCTACGCTCCCCTTTTCCTTTAACCCGTGTTCTTGAGATTTAATTAATTTTTCAGTGCCGATTTTTTGCAAACTACAATTACTCTAATCGATCCAGCATTCCTACGACACGTCTAGGTCAGAGACGGTACTAGCCACCTTACTTGGAGAGTCATGGCCAGTTTTATCAGCCGCAGGGATTTCTGCGTGTACAAGCTGTCTGTTCATAGGGTAGGTTTCCATAAAGCGGTTATATTTATCGTTTTCAGTGTCACCGGATCACAGACTATGGTACACTTGCTAGAATTCTCTACGACGATAAAGTTATGAAATATTTTTTGCACCATTTTGTTTGAACGCCTTATATCCACATCGGCATCTTTTCTTAAGGCATTGTTACGGAGTTTTGCAGTGATTTCGAAAATATTTTTTTATTGCTATTTAATACTCATATCGAAAATTCGCTGCACAGTTTTGAAACTTATATGCTATGATTTGTAGCTGAATTTTTTTGTAGAATTATACTGAACGGTTTTTTAGATTTCATTACCCAAAGTACCACGTTTTTCGTCGTAAAAATAAGCAAAAATGAAGGAAATTATTTTTTTGCTGGCGAATGGTACATTATTAAAAAAATCGCGTCAACAGTATTGTGCATTGTGTGATTGCACATTGACTCAAATTTTTTTCAAAACTTTTGGTTAAAACATATTTGAGTTATTGGCACCAGTCTGAAAAAAACTCGGGAACAAGCCCTTAATGCTTATTGGCAGCGTGTCTTTCTTCAGACACCTCTGTAATTTGATTGCCCCTATCAGAATAAAGTTATTGTAAAACCACACAATGTGATTTGCGGGCAGAACTCCAAGACAAGTGAGGGTTAAATCCTCCAATCACTGACTATGAAGCAGAGCTGCAGATGTAAAGGCATTGGAACCTAACGTTGCACGATTCTTTTTGCCATAAAATTGTGGCTTTACTGATTATATGTCTCTATTCCCACGATTGCAGATTTATCAGCAATAAAATTAGCGACCTGCGTCTGTGGGGTAACAGAATGAAACAGCTTGGTTTTCTTGTTCTCCTAGCGTTACTGTTGTACATTGTAGTAGAAAGGAATTCACCAAAGGGGTTAGAAAGTTTGTCACTGAGGTGCGTGAATGACTCGTATCGTCAGTGATGGATAGGGCACTGAAAAATTCGCGTTTTCTTTCCGACACAAGCTATAATTCCAGCAACTACACGTTAGAGTCACTTTCGCAATTGGCCCTTGACTTATTTGACACCTTCTGGAAGTCGCTGAGCCAATAATGTAAATGTAACTAATCACATGCCCATTAGACCGTGGAAGCGAGCAGCTAATGAGCAGCTGCTGTCTGCTTGAGAAAACATACATTCTTGGAGGCTAGCCTACTGGTCAGCGACACGCGAATTTTTCCTTGCTCTAGTGATGGACTAGCCAAGTAACGTCTTTACCCATCGCCGTCTATTATAAGAGTCTTTCAACTGTACTGCATGTCAGGAAATATGTTTGCGTCCAGCTTGTACTTTCATGCACGTGGTTGGTCTGGATATATAACAACACCACACGAGCCTTCCAATAGTAACGCAAGCCGGACTACACTTGTTTATTACAATTCGTGCCACACCCATCCCTGATATGACTTAATTCTACTTCGTCGTACTAAGGCTTAGCATTTAAGTAACAGAAATATGTAAAATTTTAATTGTGCTCTTATATTTGAAGCATTGGAAACTTATTGCCAAAATTAAACATGTCTGCTCTCTGTTGGTAACCTAAAAAACTCAGTGTACAGATCCTTCTAAATTTTGCGGTAAAACATTAAGTCGTATCGCGATGTATGGTCAATTTACCCTATTAATCACATACGAATTGGTCCTGCACACTATTACACGACCACACCTTGAATTTTGTTGCAGAACTTCAGTACATGGTTAACTACTAATAGTAATATTTTCGAGCATTTTGTGAAAATAAAGGCTTTCCAGAAACGGCCATATAGGTAGCCCGCCACGCGAGTCCAGGTTTGTATTGGAGACGAAAATATTAGTGGCAAAATGTACGATAGCATTTTACGTGCACAATGTAGCAACATAGCACGGAATAAGTCCCTTCTTGACTCCACATATATCTTATTTACCGCACTTCTACTGTCCTGGTCATCATATTACTGGCGCAGGTTAAAATACTGAGCATACCAAACATTATTTTACATTTTATTAACGTAAACTTATACGTAAAATAATACCTGGACGTCAAGCGCAAGGGGAGAAATTTTCAGTGCTGTGTTGCCACATTATGCAAGTAAACTATCCCCGTACAACATTTTGCCCCTAACATTTTCGTCTCAAATTTAGACCAGGATTCGCGTGGTGCGGATTACTAACTGGTTAGTTAGGCTCACTTTGAAACAAATTACACAAAGCCAATCACATGAGAAGCTATACTTGCTCAAGTCTGTTCATACAACTTTTGTGATTGTGACATAATTTTGGTTAAAATATAACTCGGTTGGAATAAGTGGTAAGAAAACCATGAAAACTCTCTTCCCAAGTTTGACTAATTAAAAATGTAACCTTGATTTGATTTATAATAAGTACATCTTGTGAAATTTATTGCCTGAACAGAAACTTGGCGGGTAAGTTCCTAAAATCAATATACTAGGGCTTCAACGTTAAAGGAAAACGCAAAGATTGGTGGTATAAGGTGTACCATACAGGATATTGAACTGCACTTCTTTGCCCGCAGATTTTAACTATCTTCCTGCATCTTCGAACGACTTAAGTAATAAATATCTCCCTAATTATATCAGCCTTGTCATACTTTGGGGATTCTGGATGTGTGTGCTTTCAAGTACATTTTGATACTAAAATATATTCAGGTAAGATCGCATATGATTTTTTTTAAAGACCCGATATTTATTGGATCACCAAATACAAAAAGTGTCTTTCACATTTATAATTGGTCTGCGCCTGGTTTTGACGGCTCACAAAGTGTTTCGAGAGTTTTCGTTTCTGGCACTTATTCTGAATAAAATTATTACAACCCAGAGATTGAGAAATCTATTTCAGTTAAATTTTTTTTTTCACAAGCGAAGGGTAAAAAAGCTGCATTAAATTGAATATTACAAGTAAAGAATAAAAAGAGTCAATATTTCTACTGACGGCAAAATCATTTAAAATCAGCAATTTAGGAATAAGTTCATCCTTTACCTGACAAATGATTATGCAACTGACTGATCTATTAAATATATCATGTATTGTATTTGTATTGTTACTTCTTTTAATAAGCACAAACTGAACACCTTGGTTTTAAATTTACAGCATTTGAAACGACATAACATTTAACCTTTTTCTGGCATTCGTAGGCATTGAATTCGGAAAATTCATTGAAGCTGTTTTAGATATTTATGTAATATTATAATCGACAATTTGAATAAGAATAGGCTGGTTATCTGTTAAGTGGTCCAATGTTTTTGTCTCGATTTACCGCTTAGTTCTAGGGAATAAACTCATTTATTTGGTTTCTAAGTACTAATTTGGTAAATTTTCAAAGTAAAATCTTCTGTTGGAACGGCTATGTAAATACATTTGCATTCTCGCAAACACATGCAAACATATACTGTTAAAGTCATATATACGAAACAGTTTACATTACACACATGCACTACAGATATAACCGCTTTTTAACGTTCATCATTAGAGACAAACATTTCAATAAATACTTAGGGAAATATTGATATAGCCTACATACATATGCATACAGACAGATGTGAATATACATGCATATGGGGTTTTAATTAAATACGACACACTTGTCTGTTATTAAATATTTTGCTTCGCTGAACTATTTTCAATGATTTTACAGCGGTAAACAAGCAAAAACATAATATTTTAAGTTAAATAATAATCAATTTATCAAAGAGTATACATTATTGAACGACAATTAGAACCTAAGTTATAGTGAACTTCTTAAAAATCTATCGAGTGGATACAATTTTACCGACAAATCATTCGTACGTTCTGAGTGTCGATCAACCTAACTTCCAAAGTGACCGCGTGGCCTAGTAGTTGGCGAGCGTAGACCATGCGTGAAGGTCGTTCAGCGGTGCGTGTACAATCGGTAGACCGCTGCATGTTTGAATAGTGGCGCGTCGCGAGAGTTTGCAAGGTACGGTGGTGTTGAATGTCTTTGAATGTTTCATGCAATGGGACAGAATGACAATCTGTCTTTGGAAGCGGCCTTTGGAAATCTACTGTGTTCCTTTGTGTCTTCATCGTTGTGTGTTGTCTGTGACGTCGTCGTTGTTATCCTGTCTTGTGTCCATTATTGTATTCGTTCCAGTATTGTCTGTGCTGTCTTAATTGTGATGTCCTGAGTTTTACATATTAGTTTGTTTTGTATTTCGACTTTTATTTTCGTTTGTTTATTATTATTAATTTTTGTCCTTTATTTGTTGTTGACTAATTCCGTATGGGATCTTTCATGTTCTGTTGTTTTGGTTTATTGATGTATTGACTACAGCCAACTAGGCTTGCTTTCTCTTTTTTCGTTTTTCGTTGTTTGTTTTTCTATGTCTCTTTCTAAGGTTTCTGGGACGACATAATATTGCAACGGCGTATGTCCACAATAATACAGCTTGTCACGGTGGCGTTCGTTCACTACTGCATAGTCCCGGACATTGCAGCAGGAATCAGTAATAAACGTACAGTTGGGTCTAACAGAACGTAATGCTGCCGTTTACGAGTTAGCTGAATGACATCCATTATTAGAGTCACGATTTTATGGTGAAAATATTTTTGCACTACTGATAGGGCCCGGTAGATTTAGCGAAAAGATTTTTGCCCCACTTTGTTTTAGTGTCTTACGTGCACACCTGCAGTTCAACTTCATGGCTATTGACAGAGTGTTTTTGTGCAGAGTTGTTATTCATTTGACTGTGCCAATCAGTATGCAGATAACTGCGACACATCACGTCTGTGATCTGCTGGTTTAACCTCAAGACGCTGGGTGTTACGGCATCCAATCACTGACCACATAGCAGAGATGAAGGTGCGCACGTAAGGCACTGAAACAAAGTGCTGCAAAAATATTTTCGTGAAAACTTCCGGGCCCTAACTTTTGGTTTTCAATTCCTTATGTGCAAATCTGCAGCTTTGAATCATGGTCAGTAATTGGATATTTTAACTCTCACTTGTCTTACGGTTTTACTGGCAAATTACAGACGTACGGTGTCACAATAACTTAGTCTGATTGGTGCAGTGAAATGAAAGGCGTGTCTGAACAAACACACGCTGCCAATAAACATGAAACAGAGCTGCCGATGCGTAAGAAAGGCACTGAAACAAAATGCTGCACTAATCTTTTCGTGACAAAATCGCGTCTCTACCCATTATACACATGTTTTGACGTCCGCTGCACAAGTGAGGACTTAACATTCATAAGGGGCTATGTGCCAAAAGGTAAGTTTCGAGATAATGACGAAAAGAGTATACTGCGACAAACAAATGAAAAAGGAAATATACAAACGAGTTCACATATTTTTTACAATAGGAAAGTAGTAAATAGGAGCAATCGAACAGTTATCAATACAAAACACTTATGAACATCAATAGAAATTTATTCAATGAACTAGAATGTGTTGATATTACTCCAACCATATAATTGTGCTGATATACGGCGCGTATGAATATCACTAGGAGATAGCATTTTAGGTGTGTCTTCGACCTTATGTTTTGGCACGTTTCTATGTACCTAACTCATTTTTGTCGAAAATGGTACGTAGCCCCTTTTGAATGTTAAGCCGTCAATTACGTCCGAGAGGCTGGCGTGTTCACGAGGGAGTAAACAAGTACAGTCGAGAACAAACGTAGCTTGCCTTGCAATACATGCACCAAACGCCACTGGTACTTGTGATTATCAGTGAAACAATGCAACAGAATGCATCACGTAGCTACTAGACCAACTTCACGAAGATCAGATGGACGCATTTCAACTTGACGTCAATGGAAAACTGTGTGTTTATTAAACTCATGTCTCAACACATTTGCGACGAAGTTATAACATACGAGGCACCCAGGGGACGTCCATTTTGATTATTTTCGTTGGAGAACAAATCGATGTCAATATTGAACCATTCTTAGACAATATACACCCCGTAAGAATCATAAAAAAATAAATAGTGGAAAATCGCAAAAATTCTTTTATTCCACCGTATTAAAAAACTGTATAGAAGTCAGATCAGTGGCCTATGTGTGATTAGAGGTCAGGTGAGATGGTTTTGCGACCCATTAACAACGTTATCTTAAGAGTAGAGGTGAGTGAAGTGAGGTTAAGGGTGTTCAATTGCGTTTCGTATGAAAAACTTATATTTTTACTAAATATGATCAGTTTTGTAGTTGATGCTTGTGTATACAGTTTCCTCTTACGAAACGATTTCATCTCGCATAGTTTTATTATGACGGTGCGTCGAATCCAAAACTTGCGTGTCATGCTGTCATGCAAATTGTAAAAACCAGTTGACTTTCATAAACGAAATAATTCACAGCGGAATAACATGCTATGCGCTACGTAACCATAGTCTAAATTAGGAAAACTGGCAGTTATAAACTTTTACACTTAAAAAAAAATTTTTGAGTTTGCAACTCTTTTCCTGTAGACTACTTCTGCGATTTATTTTAACAAATCAAAATTTTACGTTGTTAGTTTATTAATGTTAGGTTACGTTGCACATGTCATGCAATGTCACGACGAATTATTTCATTAGAGTATGTCAGTTGGTTTTATATAATTGCGGGGCAGTGTAACATGAAAATGTTATCTTTGACGCACCGTTATGAGAAAACGATGCGAGCTGAAATTGTTTCATATGATAAAACTCACGCTTACAGGTACCGTCTACAAAACAAACTTACTTTCATGGAAATATGAAACTATTATTTTATACCACTTGAACACACTGTAAGTGACAACAAAACATCCATGTCTGAGCCAGGAATCGAACGCGGAACCTCTCGCACCGTATACTGATGCCTAACTGGATACGTTACTGAGACGGTTTAAGAGGATGACTGAAAGTTTTTATTTAAAAATGAAGCACAAATATTCAGTTTTGGAGCACCGAAATTTCCAGCGGCGCAGCCAGATGGAGTTACGCTAACAGCGAAAGAACGTCAGAAATGACCATATTTAGAGTCATCGTGAAAATATTTAATGCTAACATACCCTTGAACACGCTGTAGCAAACTGCCGCACATATGATTGGATGCTGTACGTCTGACACAACGTAGCTGCCTGCAGACTAATAACAGGCATCTAATACTACGATATTGGTGTTCTTACTGGCTCCGTCAAATAGGGCAGCAGCTCCAAGTACAAGCTAAAGTCAGTAATATTCTGGTAAGCTGAGCGTGCGCTGAAACCCAACAAACGGTCAAGTTCTTCCGCGGTAAACCATCATCTCTAGTCATTGTAGCGCATAAAACCGTCAACGTACGTGCGATAAATTACCATCGCCAATAATACATTTACCTGTGGAACAAGGTGGTTACAATATTATGCCACATTTGGCGCTTCATGGCCGTGTAACTAGCCTACACGACGAAATGTGTGGTTCTAAATTTAAGTTTAAAGTGAAATCAGGCGTTCGTGTAGCGCGAAATGTGTTCAACAAAGATATTTAACCACATGCCTCAATATAAGCGGCACGTGTTGTTATTGTGTATTACGGGCATCCACGTACATGTAATTATTGTCTCCAGCCCGTATTTACTGGAGAAGATCTCACGTAATGTCCGGCGGTTGACAGAAGCAGCACAGACAATTACAACAGACAAACAGTGCGAATGAGACCTACAGTGTCAAGAATGTCACTTCACCTACAACCACCCCCCCCCCCTCCCAATATACCAACACTCAAGTCGACAACTGGTATAGATTCCGGCTGGGGAGCATAGCCCAACAAAATTGTCTCCATTGGAAGTATATATACCATTAGCTGGATTAGTTAAGTGCCGCCCAAACAATACTAATATGACAGTCCACGTTGATGTAACTAAAACCATTTCTAACTCATTGTATAATTCAGGCGAACCTCATAGAACAGACAGCACAATTTCTGAGGAAAATTACAAATCGTCCAACGACACCACAAGATACCTGTCTCCGCCAATTTCACTCCCATGGTTCTAAGAAACTGAAGTTGATAGATAAGTTACTCCTATCAACATTACGCAACTGTTCGATCAGAATTCAGAAGTCCCGCACGTAAATCAATTGCCTTGTCATAATTACAGATAAAAAAAATTGTGTTGGTGCAGGAGTTTAAATGGCTGCCCCGTGAACGAAAAGTAATGATGTAATGATGGCCGTTAATTTTATGATGCACGGAAAATGTAATCAATAAAAAGGCAACATTGTTTAACAAGGAAGTATATTTTGAGAAGTCTCACTGAGAGCGAAAAATCCTCAACCGATATATCAAGGAATTTTGAGATATTAAAAAGTAAGATACAGTATTAACATGGTAGTTTTGAGGAGACGTAACAATACATGATTTTTACTACAGAATATTTATTTGATAGTGTATATATTAGTATAAACAATAAAAATATTTCAATTAATCCAACTTGATTGCTGTCTATTTGTAACTGTATTATTATTCTAACAGCAATATTTTTTCTCGTGGTAGATATGCTGTATATGAAATTATTCAGTGTGTATCTATATTTGTGTTATAAGTTTGGGGATGTGTTACTCTCTTCGGTAAAAAAATCACCATCTATGAACGTGGGTCTAAAATATATTTATTTCCTAGTCACATGGCGATAGGATAATTCATGACAGCACCTCACGTGCACGCGAAATTGGAGAACACGAATATAAACTGTTTATAGGCCCACGTTTATATTACTTTTTTGTACTGACGCAAGGAACACATTCCCAAGATGTTTGACACAAGTGTCCACACACGCTGTATATTACCTTCTCAAACACAATCTGGGTGTGTGTGCTGAAGGAGTAGATCCTGTATCGCTACCAGAGTGCAGGAGTTTACATTGCTGATCAACAATATGTCTTACGGCGGGAACCAAAATAATCACTTTTGTAGCGGCTTCAAATAATTATTAAATGCATATTCGAGTTGAAAAATCTTGGAAATACGTTCCGCGTGTGCGAGTAAACGTTTTATTTTGCTATTTTTTCTAATTAATTAGTTATGATACAAGTGTTCACTTTTAACTTATTAATTACTACGAAAAAAAATATTATGATTACCTTATAAAACCTCATTTAATTGGATGGTAATTTACTATATAAACAAGCAACCCTAGAGCAGATTTCGGAACTACGTACGTCCAAACATTTTCTGGCATGATAAATACAGTAAAACAAAGACCTATAGTGTCTTAGGAAACTGTTAGCAGCTATGGACAACTACCGTTCCTTTTATGTTGGTATGAGAAGCAAGTAGCAAAAGACAGTTTCCAACAAAACAATATCAAAATCTGCAGTAGACAAGAATAGTCTAAATTTACCTCTGCGATAATTTTATTGTGTAAATGCTGTGTTTCTAGCGCAGTTATAGATATATTAAAACTAAACAGTAAGCAGAAGCCGCACATCGATAGATATAGAATTTGTCGTGACCGATTATCACGTCTGCACCAATATATTGCTTACAATTTACGCTCACGAGCTGCTCTATACGCTTATAAGTTTGTGTTGTTGTGAGTACTTATGTGAATACTTTGTTCAGCACTGATGAGTAATTAGTTACACGAAAAAAAAAGACAGAAGAGTTAAATGTTGTATGGAGTTCGTAAATGAAACGACAATGTTATTGATGAAAAAAATGTGTGAAGACTTTATCTTAAAACAAAGTTTGGTACATTTGGAAAAATATGCTCTAAGAAGGGCGGTAGAAATTATTTTGATGCATAAATATACCCCATGTTTATCTAATTGTTGCATAATATCCTAGAGTCTACCAAATGTATCGCTCTGAGTTACATTTTCAGTGTCAACAACATATAGTCTATACTTTAATATTTGGCCAAACAAATACGTACCTGTCCCAAAGTAATAATTTTTGGCTGAAATAAAATATTTAATGTGAAAAAACTGCTTAAACGTATATAATAAAATTATATTTAAGTTGAATTCACTCGTCTGTGAGAATAAAAATTTTCCTTTCCACACGCTTTTTTTACCAACAAAAAACGATCGTACAGTTGGCTATCGTAATGAATTTGTTCCTCAGTGTGTGCACTGCATGCAAGATTGTCTAAGGGGTAACTTGAATTCGATGCTTGTTTATCAACGATCGCAAAACCTAATAGCAACTGGATGAGCGGCTAATGTAAGCACTAGGAACTTATGCCTGTACTATAGAAGAAAAAACTTCCACCTAGTCAAACTACTCAGTCTGAGACTTATTACATTTTTGGATTACTCGCTTTAGTATATAGTTGTAGGCTATATTATATGTATTTGTGATTAAAACTAAACTTATTTTTTTAATGTGTAATATTATTTCTTCCGATTAATTCATGTATCCGTAACGCTCAGAGCTTATCTTTACTTCACTACAGAGGTCTAATGAAGGAGCTTTAAATTAACAAAACCTGATGCTTGGTTTTTTATTACGTTTAGGCCTGGCTCTCTAGTTTCTACTTTTTTAGCGATATTAATTTCTTACGACTAAACGAGAGCAGATATCAAAAATCCGTTTGGCAGTTTTGTATAAAATAGTCTTCTTCATGTTGGCTGATTTTTTTCAAGGCAGTGAATACTATGTTTTTAGTTAATTATGTAATCAACGTAAGTCTGGATAACTGAATTTTTGTATAAACCGTACAATTTCATGCTTTAAAAAAAAAGCTGTCATGGTAAATACAATTTCAAACAAAATTGCCAGCCATATTTTTTTATATCTGCTCTCGTTTAAGTTTAAAAACATAACTATCATAAAAAAAGTAGAAGTCTTAATGCGTTTGTCAGTATTGGCAGTGTCGTTTACTGCGAGAGTAAATTTTACAACATATTTTTTTAGAATGAAAATCTTGGTACATAATCTTATAAAGAGTATACGTGTGTACGATAAACGTTCAACGTTAATATAACGTCACAAAATGATGTAGTCACCTCTAAATGTCTCACACAGGCGAAGAGACTATATACAAGTTTAGTGACTTGCACCTAAAGGCTAGGGAAAGGCGTGAGGTACATGCTGTCTCGCCCTTACGTATAACAAAAATATATATTGGTTTGTGGACACACGCCATTGCTCGTGTTTTGCTGATCAAACTTGCGTTGAAAGACAAAATACAAAAATAGGACAGCAGCAGACATAAAACACATACAAAAAAACAGAGAAAAAGAAATCCCAGTGGAATTCTGACAGTTTTTTTACTGACAGAATTCCTCTCCGATTTATTTTTTCTCTGTTTTGTGTGTGTTTTATGTAGGTTTTTGTCTTTTTTTGTATTTGTCATTCAACACATGTTTGATCAGCAAAACATGAGCAATGGCGTATGTGCGCACACCAAGAAATTCTAATTGTAAACTCCCATTGCAAAAAAAAAAAACATTTAAAAATCTCAAAAACATATATTTGCACAGTTTTCGACCGCTAGAAAACATATTTCAATGATTACTAGTGGACCTGAAATGGATATACACCTTTGTATCGTTCTTTGAATCTTATTCCTAAGCAGTGGTAACTCGTGCGCGTAGAGCAGTTTCCTAATAATCTGGTAACGGCTGTAGCTTTGCACACATAGCAGGTAGAGACAGTGATTTTTGGTGGAAATAATAATGCAACGATTTGTTTCAATGCCTTATGTGTAGAGACATGAACTTTTCGCGAAAAGAAATTTGCCTTACTTTGTGTCAGTGACTTGTGTGCACGTCTGCAGACTTGCTTCACGGTCAGAGATTGGATGTTTTGACATTCGTGTGTCGTGGGGTTTTACACGCAAATCACAGACGTGTGGTGTTACAGTAACCTTATTGGGATTGGTACAGTCAAATGAGAAACGTCACAGTTCAAAGGCACGCTGCCAATACCTATGTGAAGCAGAACTGCAGACGTGCACATAAGGCACTGGAACAAAGTGGGGCAAAATTCTTTTCGCGAAAAGTTCATGTCTCTACTTATGTGCACATATGCTTCACTGCTTCATTGTCAGTGATAGGAAGTTTTTAACTTTCGGCGTCTCGGGCTCCAACCCGCAAATCACGGACATGTGGTGTCGCGGTAACATTGTTCTTGTTGGTGCAGTCAAATGAGTCACGCCTCTGCCCTATTATATTCTGCCAATAACCACGAACCAGAGTTGCAGGTGTGCATGTAAGGCATTGTTATAGCTAGAGCCACGACTTTATGGCGAAAAGATTTTTGCAACATTTTGTTTCAATGCGTCATGTGCACATCTACTGCTTTGCTACATGGTATGTGATAGGATAATTTTATTGGCGAATTACTAGGGCCCAGTAGTTTTCGCGAAAATATTGTTGTCCCACTTTGTTTCAGGGTCTTATGTGCACACCTGCAGCTCAACTTCATGATTATTGACTGAGTGTTTTTGTGCAGAATTGTTATTCATTTGCCTGTGCCAATCAGTACATGGATTACTGCGACACAACACGTCCGTGATTTGCGAGCTTAGCCTCCAGACGTTGGATGTTAAGGCATCCAATCACTGACCACAAAGCAGAGTTACAGGTACTCACGTAAGGCATCGAAACAAATTGCTGCAAAAATCTTTTCGCGATAACTACCGGGCCCTACAAATTACAGACGTACACAGTTACAATAATCTTTTTCTGGCTGGTGCAGTCAAATGAGAGAGGTGTCTGAACAAAAACACGCTGCCAATAACCATGAAGCACAGCTGCCGATGTGCACAAGAGACACTGAAACAAAGTGAGGACAAAATATTTTCGCGACAAAATCGTGGCCCTAGTTATAGCTATAGATCGGAAAAATTCGTGTGTTCACAGACCTGTAGGCTATCCTCCAAGAATATACGTGTATTCGAGCAGACAATTGATGTTAATTATCTGCTCGCTGACACTATGAAACAACACTATTTGGCGTCCGTTTACTTTCTTCTTTATTATTGGCTCAACGCTCTCCGAGAGGAGTCAAATAAACCAAAAGACAGTTGAGATACTGTTACGAACTTATACTTGTTTGAATTCTTGCATGCGTTCGAAAGAAAATGTGAATTTATCAGGTCCCTACACTCTAAAAATATTTTGAAAATTTTCTGTTCGCGCGTACGTATGTGTGCCGAAATAATGTGGTATGAATGAATATGTATATATATATATATATATATATATATATATATATATATATATATATATATATATATATATATATATATATGTGGCTGTGAATGTGGTACATCAACTTGTATAAATATGATCTGGTTTTTATGAGTATCTCTGATTTTTGTGTATAAGTGAATGTGTTTTGGGCTCTATAGACCCATTTTTGTGAATGTTGAAGGATTTGAAATTGTATGTGTGCAGATGTATTTTTGCAGGGATGAATGTGATACATTAAATAGGAAAATGTGATCTTAA
>PNEQ01115697.1:0-39141 GCA_003012365.1 Medauroidea extradentata
TCTTTCCCGTGATTTATGTCTTACAGTGTGAACGTGAATAGGTAACACCAGTGGCGGAATTCACTAAGTCATGAGTGTTCGTCCCAGTTTATTATCGGTTGTGATCTGCCTCAGTTTGCTCCACAAAGGAAAACGACCTAAACTACGGGGTACCACTAACGGTGTCTTAAATATACTGCTATACTCACATGTGCAGCTACTTCTTGCACCTACTTACTTGAGTACTACAATTAACAAACACCGCAAAAGAAATACATATTAGAGTGCTGGCTACACAGCCCCCTTTACTCGCGGATGCGCCCTCTAAGCTTCACCGCCCCTCTTCCAACTTTAACACGTCCTCTCCCTGCCGCCATGACGCCCCAACTAATATAAACACTCAACCGGCCATCTCCCGGTGACCGTCCACGAGCTCCGATGAAACACAACTCTTACTGACCGATTATAAACAAGAAAAACTTAGCCGGCCATCTCCCGGGCGACCGGTCACGAGCTCCGATGAAACACAACTGACTTTCCTGGGCGAACACCCGGACTTACTCGGCCAAGCGGCGGAGGGATACATCAGGATCCAACTTGCCTAAAAAGCTGGTTAATTGATGTTTATAACCTAAAAATTGTATGTAACATAGATACTGATAAATTTACAAAGCATTTTACTCCATACTACCAGCTAAATATTTATTTGTTTATTAATTGGGGATGTGCAGCGTCCTCCCTCTGTCGCGGATCACCACCTTTTTAGTGTTGTTGCACACGACACTACCACCCAGGTTGATCGAGAAACGCCCTGGAGAGTCCCCGCATTCCAGCACGTCCCTGTTCGTGCCTCCAAGCGAGTGAACTCTGACCTGCCTGCCAGATAAATCTATCTAAGCACTGGCTAGCTCCGAGCTTGTTTGAAATTTTAAAAGCCAGCACTTCTCTGTACGTGCTTCCAAGCAAGAGAACTACTACTAGCCTGCCAAATAAATCCTATTCCAGCAGGAGAAGCAAGCTAAGAGGCTACTTGAAATTTAAAAAAATTAAAACAAGGCAAAATATCAGAAAAGTTTACTTAGAAAAGTTGCTTGAAATTAAATTAGCTTTAAAATGATTCCAAACACGACATACATCCGATAAAATTGACACGTAAAATTCTATACTTTTCTCTTGCTGTAACAGTCAAAGTTAAAATAAAAAAATAAGTTTTAATGTAAAATTCTCTATTCGCATCCCCAATTAATAGGTTGGATCCCGCCGTATACATCCTTATACCTGGTTAAGTTGGCCTACTTAATTTGTTATAAACAGAGAAAAAAAACATTTTACGACAAAAAAAATTGAAATTACTGTATGATAAGAGACCAAGTAAGTGCTACGTGCCAGTGCACGTCACACTACCACATAACAGTAAAACATCTACCTTGAAATAAAATTAATGACTTCTTACATTGTCATCGGAAGAGGCACGGAAATTTCGCGAATCGCGATATCGGGAAATACCTACAACGAATTTAACCTCAATTTGTGAGAAAAAACTAAATTTTACCGCATCGGGAAAGAAGACTGAAAACATATTTTGGGTCAAGATATAAAATGGAAACGGTGCCAATGAATAACAGATTAGTCAAATAAGATTAAGATTTATCACTATGAGTTTATTTTTACGTTTCTGATTCGTCCAAAACACCGTAACTACAAATTGCGGGTTAGGCCTACACCAAGAGAATAAATATGAAACTTAGGTGTGTAAGAAAAGTAGTAAATACCGTTACGTAATTTATCCACAATTTTCTGGATCAAACACCAACACTTTACATTTTAATGTTTTCGTATTATCAGAATGAAGCAATAGCAAAATTTTTACGGGCAACACACGCCACGACAAAACACTTCAACATGGCGTCCAGGGTTGCCAACCCTATTTCAAAATTATCCTCCAGTGAAACAGGAGAATTTCTTCAGAATGTCGTCGTAACGTGTTTATTAGTTTCTTCTCCAACGTTCCATAATGTTTCAATTAAAATATACACAGTTTTAATACGGTATTATATGAAGAAATAAATAAAAATGAAAGATTTCTCTGAAGACGCAATCAATTTTGTTCATGTTTTGTATGCATGCTGACACCGGCCATTGTTCATTGTTTTTCTTTCACTGATTGTCAGTACAAGCGTCGTTATTTAATTTTGAATTTTAATTAGGCCTGTATGAAATAATACAGCATCGTGCCAAAACTTAAGGTAACGTCTCACGCTCAGGGCTATTCAGTTTAAAAGTGATGGATTTTATGTGACCGACAACATTCTCATGTGCAAATTTTGCAACTGTAGGTTGGGAGTATGAGAGGATGGATACTTTGAAGAAACATATTGAAAGTGATCGCCACAAAAAACTTAAACTCGGAAGTGTGTTCAAGGGACAGGTATCGCTTGAAGAATCCCATGAAATTACTAAAAAGGCAAAAACAGACAAAGAATTATTTGTTACAGGCACAACTGAAGAATTTATTTCTGCTGGTATTTCATTGGAGAAACTTGGCCATTCCAGTTTATGGAGTTGGATAGCTGGTCATATGTCTGGAGGTGGCGACTTACCTTGTGCTGATACCTTACGGAGAAAATATTTCCCGTTAATTGGCGAGAAATTGAAGGAGGAAATTAAGGCAAGTGTCAAAATTGAAGATTTGGTAATATTGTGCGAAGAAACAATGGACAAAGGGGGTAGTTGTGTTTTCAACATTCTCCTCAAGCCATTCAAATCCTCTTCATTACAAAATGTGTACTTGGCAGCTTCAGTTATTTTGGACACTGCTAACTCAATGACGTGCACTCAGGCCATACTTGAAACCCTGAACACCTACAAAGTCAAGTTTGAAAACTGTATTGCGATTGTGACCGACTCGGCTATGTACGTGAATAAGTGTGCGAAAACACTTTGTGGTGTAATTGTTGATCATTTGAACCACATACAGTGTTAACATTGTGGGTAGTACATTACAGCGTAATCTTACTGAACTGAACAGTTTTGTTGTGAGTTCAAGAGTGCTTTCTTGAACACAAGGAAAAGAAAACATGCTTACCTGTCGTTCTTAAGGGAAAAGCATGAAGATCCGAACAAAGCCAAACTCTTCCCAATGCCAGTGCCAACACGTTGGAATTCGTGGTTCAAGGCAGTCGTATACATTAAGGAATATCTTGATATAGTTGAATACATGAATGAAGTTTCTGACACCAACAATGCAGGAGTAAAGTTCATGAATGACATGTCTAAAGTTGAACTTCAGGAAGTCAGGATTCAAGTTGCTTTTGTCAGCGAAAACTGTACAAAGTTGGTTACTTTGGTGAGTTGTTGGAGGGCATCTTCTTCGCCTCAACCTGGAAGATATCTGCACCAAGCTTGAGTTGCTTCAGAATGGAGTATTCTCACCTGCTCTAAAACAAAAACTTCCAGTACTTTGAACTGTAAAGCATGCCGAAGTAATTACCAAATTGAAATCAGCTGCTCAGCAAAGCGAAACAAAGTTCAAGACTTTGATGTCCACAGACCCTGCCAGGAATATTTTTCAATCTTAAGGTGAAATATTAAATCCACGGCACCTCACAGTTCGGTCCATAAATGAAAAAGACATTACAACTTTAATGTGCAAACTTCCAGCGTTCAAGGAACCTCGGTTGACACCACCAAGTCTTATTAAAGGCTTGACCGTTCTGAAGCGAGCAATAGCAGAACAGCTGCAAGACTCTACCACACAGACCATAAGAGCGAAATAAAACCGAAATTTGAGATTTTGGAAACTAAATTTAATGAAAAATAAAACCATTTTTATGGACCTGTAGTCATCGGTGACCATTTGCTCAATTATATATATGTACACAATGAAATTACACACTAGATACAATGCGAAATTGGCATATTACACTTGCATCATAACACCAACCAGATGGAGCTTGTGTGCAAGTGATCCCCGAACAAACCCTGTAATGTTGTGCCACATTTTTTCATGTAGCGTACTGAATATGACACAAATGCTACAACTTGTTCAAATCTTATCTCATACTTGCGTAGAACATCGACTATTGCTTGAGAAATGCTACAGACGCAGCTAAAAATACAGATTGTGTTCCGGATGGTTCTACACGTTGCTCAGCCGTCTCAGGGGGTTGTTTAGGGTATTGCGTCGCGGAAGTAGTTCCGCTGTTGCGCACCTTTTGTCCCCAATTTGTATTTGTGTTAATATTCTTTAATATTCTGGTGTAAAAACTACAGCAAATTCTTTAAACCCTTTGTTATATATTTTCAAGGGTAATTTTGTTGTTTTGGGTAAATGTTGGATTCAGTTGTATATCTCCGCTGAGGTGTGCTATTAGTTACCATGTCCATTGAAGTTTTATCAGTCGTGTAGTGACGGCGGAGGAGAGATGTGTACTGGTCGTGAGGGCGTTTGAAGACCAGTCTAGGGGCTTTGGAAAATAAGTTCTGAGTGAGAGGTGAAGATTTTGTATAAATGTAATGAAATTATACCCCAGAAGTACAGTATACCTAAATACTGCGTAGAACTATGCACTGCATGATAGAACAAAGAGGCAATAGTTGACTGCATGGAACACAGGCGAACGATCTGCGGCAATGTATACTGCACTCTGTTAGCTACGAGCCATAACTGAAGAGTGCGCTCAGCCGCGCTTTACTGTGGCACATCCTGACGGAGCCACGAAACACTATCTCGGCCTCCGCACTGCTAGTGTGTTCATAGATGCTTGTTCATTGGACCAAACAAGTAAAATAATTCATTGTCAATCATCATCGTTGTAATGTGCAGACGTTTTTAGAATAAAGCAATACACTGAATGGCATGGTGCTGGCTTGACGCAGCTTGGCACAGCCCGGTGCTGCCTAGATTGCTGGAGTTCGGCAGTCCCTTTTGGTACATGTACAAATTGAAACGTTTTATTACAAAAAATATGGCTCGATGAAGATAATTTGTCTAGCGTACCTACCCAAACAGACCAACTGTTCGGTATTTATTCACTGACAGAATAGCTGAAAATTAGGTTTCACCACAAAGAAACTTTGCGACATCGCTGTTACACAATAATCTGCCCGGTAATGTTTTTAGTTTATTTCCATTACGAAAATCAAAATTACTAACACAAATCAATCTCTCTAAAAATGGTGAAACAACATTAAAAATATAAAAAAACATGCGTTAAGTCATAGAGATACTTATCGCAACTCGAAACTTTTGCTGCCGTAACCGTCGCTCTGCCGTCATCTTGTTTATACTGATGATTTGTTGCAAATCAATTGAGTTATGATCGTCGAAATGTGTACATTTCCTTTCAGATATTTCTGGATTTGTTTAATTATTGTTTCTCTGTAATTATATTAGTCCACGTGTGCCATTTTAATAGATTTTTTAAAATTATTTTCCACTAATATTTAAAGGGTTTGAATAACGGAAAGACAGAAAAAACAATGTGAATTTCACATATTTCATTTGCGCAAAATGAACTGAATACTGTATTTACATTTTACAAATGGTGGCCATAGATACATTCTCGCAGATATACTCATTCCTCAAGTATTTTGCAGTTGAATGCTTCAACTCACTCACGTACGGCCATGGTCACGTGGTACACATATCTCGCTAAGGCAGCTGAATTTGCGTTAAACATAATTTTTAATGAAATTATGCTGAAATTCGCGAAAAACTTATAACTACCCCAAATATTTTGCAAGTCACCATTTTTAGGGGTCTTTAGTGGTAACTAAATAAATGAAAAGAGTCAAGCAGCCTCAGTTAGACTCTACTCGAGATGTAGCCAAAGAGTATAGTGAGAAACACTCTGCTCTGCGGCAGGCGCTGCGCACTAAGAGGTTAAATGCTGCGGCACATACTCCACTCTTCTTCACTTACACCGGACACAGGATACATTTTTTGAAAATTATTTAGAAAATGTAAATTTACAAAAATAATTTGGGTAGCAAAATTCTTTGTCTTAATGTCTACAGCGTGGTGTATATATAAACAACTATTATTATGAAGTGTTCAACCACCTCCCCACCTTATTTAAGTCTATATAAAATATTTTTTTTAAAATTCAATTTAAATCTTCAGGCTGTATGCCTTATTCAGTTTGGTTCATCAGGTGTTTGGGTTGATACAACAGGATTCAATTACCTAGTACGTAATTGGGGACATAACTAATTTAATTTTAATTATTTTTGTTGATATAACTTTTCCTTGTATTTTTCTTAATTTTTGAGTTCTAGCAATTTTAGTTTCTTATTAAATGTTTCCTGGTGAAGTGGGTAACTTCTTGTGTTGCGTCTCCAGATTGTAGGATTTCTGGCGTCAACATTATGGTTGATCGCTTGCTTCATGGAATAAGAAGAAGAAGAAGAAAAACTGTAATACATTGTGACGAAACTACATAAAAAGCACGATGCTACATTTTCAATATTATATTTCAAACTGTAGGTCACTACGGAGGCGGAGCTATCTTCCGAATAACATCTTAGAAGGTGTTACCCTTGTATATTCGTAAACTGCTGAACGGTAGGCTAGCAGAAATAAAGGCACCTAGGTATCCCAGTCCTTTTAGCTTTCTGACACGAATATTGACAGGTACTGTTCCGAAGTGCAGTTAAGTCTTTCGACCATCCCATCTGAGGATGCAGTGCTGTGGTTCGTGTCTTCCTCATACCCAGAATCCTGGTCACCTCTTGAAATAACGTAGCCTCAAAATTTCTTCCTTGATCCGACTGTAGTTCACCTCAAATCTCGTTAAGACATGTTCCACAAGTGCTTCGGCCACTGTACAAACTTCTTGGTGTGGGATCGGTATTACCTCTGGCCGTTTAGTAAAGTCGTCTTGGGCTACGAGGTGGTGTCAGTTTCCTCTCGGTGGTTGGTAAGGGGCCCAAAGTATCTACAGCTGTCCTTTAGAAGGGTGCACCGACATTGTATTTCTGAAAGTGACCTTTTCTCTTAATTTGTGGTACTTTATGTGCTGCATTGGTGTCACACATGCAGCACCACTTCTTCACATCCTCCTGACAATGGAGCCAGTAGAACCTCAGGTGAACTTTGTCGAGTGTTTTATTGATGCGGGAATGCTCACCAGCTGCAGTGTTGCAGTTCTTTCAGCACATCTGGAACCCTACAGTCTGGCAAGACAAGTTAAAACTGTATTTGTTTTCCATCGTTGCTCTCCCACCTCCTATACAGCACACCATTTCTAAGGATGAGGGGAATTCCTCTGGATTCAATAAGATTTGACTGTGGCCTCTTAGACTAGATATTGCCTCCCAGCTGGGCCGTCAAGTCTTTTTCTTTCAACTCCAGTAGAGGGCGCAGACTGGGGTCATTCAATTGGTCTTTCCTTGTTTCCTTATCGCCCCCATGACGTTGTCTGGTTACCAGAAGTATTTTCTCTGATCTGGATCCTACGTACAGTTCTGAACTCAACTTAGTGAGTTCTTGGTGCTCACAGCGTCGACAAGATGGTTCACAGGATCTCCTTGAGAGGGCATCTGCATTGTTGTGAAGACAGCCGGGTCTGTGCTGTATTTCAAAATCATTTTCCTGAAGATGATGTATCCTACATGCTACATGCCCTTGTGGGTTCTTGAAATTTGATACCATCTTAGTGAAGCATGATCAGTATCTTCTACAAAATGCCTTCCATAAAGATAAGAATGAAAGTGGGAAATTGCCTTCACAACAGCCAAAAGCTCTCTACGAGTCACACTATAATTCCTTTCAGGCTTATGAATTACTTTGCTGAAATACTCAAGTGGCCTCTTCTTCCCTTCCTGAACTTGCGACAACACAGCACCAATACCAACATTGCTAGCATCACCATCTAGGATGAACTCTCTTCACTGTTAGGAAAACCCAGGACTGGAGGTGATGTCAATATTTCCTTTAACCTCGCGAAAGCAAATTCACATTCAGGGGTCCAATGAAATTTTCTTCTTGCTTCTGTTAATTCATGCAGTGGCTTAGCAATTGTTGCGAACCCATGCCGTGGTAATATGTACACAGGCGTAGGGAACTTCTAACTTCAGTTTTGTCTGCTGGTCGAGGCCAATATCTGATGGATTTATTCTTCTCTGGGTCTCTCTTCCTATCCGTTGGGGGGACACTAATACATGGCCTAAGAATTTATCTTTCTACTGAAATTGATTACATTTCTTAGGGACCAATTTCATGTTCGCCGTAGAAATTTTATTGGAGCACTGCATCATGGCGTGTCAGATGTTCTTCAAATGTTCTGTCGGTGACAACAATGTCGTCTAGGTAACCCTGACAGGATTATAGTGGGAGGACCTTTTCCATTAGACATTCAAATATTGCAGTAGCATTGCACAGCCCAAATGGCATAACTTTGAACTGCCAGGTTCCTTTTCCTTGGGTACAGAAGACAGTCTTTTCCCTATCCTCTTTAGCTGCTTCACACTGCCAATACCCACTCCCTCCACCAGTATGGCAATTTAGTCCTGCTTTACTGAGCGTATGTGTAGGAACATTGGGGCCTTACCTCCAGCCATCACCGACCTTTGCCCCTCAATGTCTGTGTTTACAAGTTTCCCGAAGATGTTCTCTCACCTGAGTCTCACTGCCCTTTTCCCCGCCGTTGATGTTGCTGCTGCTGGTGATGTTGAGGGCAGTTAGCTCTCAGGTGCCCTGGCTGTCCATAGGACCAACATTCAGCCTGGCGTAACTCTGTCGCACGAACTAGAGCTGCAATGTCCTTCAAGGTGTTATCTGTGCTCTTCAGAGTCTTCTTGAGGCTGTCGTCGTCGCCCTCCTCCCCCAGGGTCACGGCCTGCACCGGATGCCACGCCATAGGCACCTGCCTCGCCGACTCCACCTGAGGCACTCGGGCCAGGGTATCTTGCATGTTATGTGGTGCAGCCAGGCGCACTTCTGCGTCGGCTATAGCTCACCTCAATGAAGAAGCCGACAGCAATGATCTCATAGGCCTCCTCGGGACACCCCTTCAGAGTTAAGTGAGCCAGCTACACGATGTCCTGCCACAGCTCTGGTAGTCGCTGTGTGCAGCTCCGCAGCTGGGCGTGGTGCGCGTGTCGCAGGTACCTGTCGCCGAAGCGCAGCTCCAGATCCGATACCAGTGTGGCATACACTAGGCGGTGTTGTTCGGCCAGTGACTGCAGTACTGCTGCCAGGTAATAGGTCCGCTGCTTGTCCATCCAGCCATTCAGGGTGGCGACTATCTCGAACTGGTGCCGGTATTCCTACCAAGGGGTCTTACCATCGTAAGGTGCGGGCTTAATGGTGACTCCTTTCCCAACACCTGACTAACTGGAACCATCACTAATGGGCGACTTGAGCAGTGTTGTGTTGGTAGTGACGGCCTGCTTATTGTGGCCACCTTCTGTTGCTGCGTTGATTGACAGCCCTGAATTAGTCGTACTGCATCCAACTTTGTGACTTTGGAGAAACTCTAGCCATGTACACGCATTTCCTTTTCCATTTTACTACTGACACTGTCCATTCTTTCACTTACACTGTCCACCTTTTAACTTACGCTGTTCACTTTTTCATTTATACTGTCCACTTTCTCATTTACACTGTCCACTTTTCCATTTACATTGTCAATTTTCTGATTCACCATATCACTTATACTGCTAATTTTACTGTCCATTTTCTCATTTACACTGTCTATCTCCTAGAATAATTTGTCAATCACCTCACTAAGACATCCTATTTGTCTGTCTACATTTTCGTTTACACTGTCTATTTTCCTATCCACCGATTCACTTACCTATGTGTGTTTCTCGAGAAATGTTCTGCGTCGTCATATGAGTTTATTTTGTGTACCGTATTCGCCCATGTACCTCGCGCAGGTTCTCCCCCCCCCTCCCCCCAAATTTGAATTACATGGATAATTTGTACTTGAAGTCAGCATGCTACATAGGTAACTGGCGTGCGCGGAGACTTGACAACAGCGCGGTAGGCTAGGCACACACGCACACAGCCATGCAGCCTGAGGAATGCTGAGCTGGAGGCGCGATCGATAACTAGTCACATGTTTTTTTGGCATTGTTCTCAGCGCGTAGCAGATAAGTGTTTTTGTAGTGACTCTGTACGTTAGAATTTTGATAGTTCTTTGAGAAATCAAAATGTCAAAATGACGATTGCGTTCGTTTACAGTGTGTGAGAAGCTAAAAGTAATTAAGGAAGCAGAAGAAATAGGAAACTGCGCAGTATGTCATAAATACATCACAGCGTCGTGTATTAGAGATTGACACAGAATGAAAAACAAGTTACAGGATACCGTAGCAACATCAACAGTTTTTCGTAACTAAACATTTTGGTCTACTTAGGCGGGATAATGTCGGTAATTTTAGTTCGCTTCGCGTGTTTAGTGTTGCGTCACACGTTGCACGCCTCATGTACTTTGTTCGTCCGACCCGTGCTCTTCAACAGCTGATTGTTTGCGTTTTTGATACACAGGAGTGATGCGTTTTTCATACCTATTGAATTTGTTTGCATAAATTAAGTTACCGTAAAACAATGAACCATATTATGTGCTAGCAAATTTTTAAATTTTTTTATATATATTTTTTTTGTGTGTAATACGTCATAACTTTTTTTTTTTTCTTTTGTACAGAGGACATAAATAGAAATAGTACAGCATTAAAACATACCTAATGTTGACAAATTGTAATTTTTTTTTCTTCCCAAATTGCACACATAGGCCTCCCCCTTTTTTAAAGTCTAACTTTTGGAAAAAAAAATAGGGGGCCTATGTGCGCAGAAATGCAGTATTAGAGCATTTTGGAATAGTGAATGTTAAACAATTTCTTAAAATAATCTGATCGTGTAAAAAGGCTATTTTACTTGCAAGCATAACATAATTTAACGAACTTTTAAGTTTTCGCTGATATTTAAAGGTTAAATTAAATATAAGGATAAGAACTGACATTGACGGATATTTTCAACATATATATTTACATATTCACGTGTGGCGTCACATTCGTGGCCATAGATATACTCGCGCAGATAGTCATTTATCATATACTTTGCACCCGTAGTGTAGCGATACGCGCTAACGGAACATCTCGATCACAGTCATAGAGACAGTGAAACATGATGTATATACAAGATGGCGGCTGTGGTGTAGATCGCGGTAGCGGCGTGAAAGTTCGATGTCTACCTAGTTACAGTGTATACATCTCTGAAAAGGTGTTTAACGCTGTTTATTTACATAAAATGTTTGCTGCAGGAAAATTAATAATTATTTTCGTTAAGTAAGGAAACAAGAAAATAATGTGCATACTTACCGATGTCACAAAGATTGGGAACCTGAATTAAAATGGCTGAAACGTGGGAAACATCACTTTCAGCTTTTGGTGTAGTTGGCAATTCCGAATTTAACTGACAAAAGTGCGGATCCAAGGTATTTGATGGGGTGAAATTACGACTGTTCATGCTAGAACTTTATGCACCAATAATATTGTGACCTTGTAAACATTTTTGTAAGTTAGCAAGTACATGAATTAAATAGTTAATGTGAGTGTCCTATCGTCACACTATTTTTATTACTTATTGTTTTATTTGCAAATATAATTTGCCGGTTGAAAATGCCAGAGTTTCTATAAATTTATTCTACAAATGTTTCTAAATGTGAAACACGTAGGAAGTTTCACTGTTATTTTACCAAGAATTTGTTTAAGCAGTTATCAGTCTTCATTAACATTAGCGTTACATTGTTTCCTGCATACTAAGATCTAATTTTTCGTAGTTTTGTATTAATTTACTACATAGTAATTTAGCTTTTAATTTTCTGAGGTAAGATTCTTCTAAAAATATTACAGAATAGTATTTTTTTTTTCTTTCTTTTTTATCTTTATACATATAGGCAAGATGTAAACTAGATCAGCTGTGCCATCTGTAGTAAGCACTTGTTTACAAAAACTATTTTGTGATTTCTCACAAACATAATAAAAGAAGTTAACTGAGTTGAAAAGTGGTATATTTCTGTAAGAACAGGTACAAAGTAACAAAAACTGACAAGTTTTAAGTATGTTCAAGGTTATTAAGTAAAATCTGATCAATTTCTCTGATTTTATTATTAAAGCCAAGTGGATATCTATTCCCCCTTCAGTTTGAAAACTATTTGAAACACTAAAACCACTATTCGCACACCCCTAGTTGTAGATAGTTAAATTTACTCACTACGTACATGTTCCAATAAAAGGAAACTACATCCTACTCTAGAATGTAGTCAGTGTTACACATTACACCTTAAAGACTCTCGTCCAGAAACACACAGGGTAACAACATGTAATGGTGGGTAACAAAAGGTGCAGAAGTCCATGTTACAGACATGTGAAGTTGAGAAATGGCGACACTAGTGTCGAAACGGCCAAACTAGTCTAAGTGACGGGACACAGTACAGTTTAAACTGGTAAGAACTGACTAAAAAAAGCCCTGAAAAAGGCACTTTCGGAGAGACAGAACAACGTGCTGGATTGTACAAGGTTCAAACTTGGCATGGGTACGATAGTAGGATTGATGTGTGACCAAAAGAAATTAGATTTTTAAAAATCCTCAAAATACTATAAATAGTTTATAAGGCAGTAAAATGAGAATTGGAATAAAACACTACATTGATAGACTTGTTCTCCCCTAACAAATTATTGAATTAATGTAAAATGTCAATAAAAAATTAATAGAACATTAAGTTTAATAGCGAAAAATTATAAAAACTGCACAAGATACCCCAAGCTGAAAGATTTGTATCTGAAGAAAGAAGAGAAAGTTAAATAATGCCTATACAGTCTAAGGAAGGCAAGTGGTTAGTCAACGTAGTGGAAGGTCACAACTGTAGTTAGTGCGAGCTTGTTACAGTAAGCAGACATATGACGCCCCTTCATTGCTCACACTGCTAACATTTCCATAGGGCAGGTTCTGTGTTATTGTGCACATACATCTAGAGGTGTCTTAATGTTAAGTCAGTGCATTATGGTGAAGTCAAGAGTAAATTTTACCTGGGTTGTGAGAAATTATGTTCACAATCAAAATTTGTGGCATTTGGTTGTGTATGCGCTCTTGTTGGCCAGTAAAAAGTACCATACGTATGAGGAACTGGAAGTTTTAATGTTTATCTCTCGTGTATGTTGAAACAATGGGCCAGACTTAGGGTTGTTCTGTGTTAAAATCTGGTTACTGTGCCACCGGCCTATCTAGCAACTATTGTGCATTTTTTGTCATGGCTCATTTTCATGTAGGTCTAAATGGTTACTACTTTTACTTTTTAATGTAATTCATTTTAAGAAAAGTACAAGCATTCAGAAAACGGTAAACCCAAAAATACTATTTTCAGCTTAATTCCTCAGAAGACTCTTATCACATATGAAGTGCAGAAATTGTTAGCACAGTATTCCAAATAATTACCTTAAAAAATGTATTTAAAAACGAGTTTTTAAGAATTTGTTAACCTGAGAGTTAAATACTAGTATCAGTTAAAAACATATTTGTGTGAAGTTATTTTAGGTCCAAAGTCCATCGAACTAATTGCTTATGTCCGTTTGATCATCTGTAATTGACCTTCTGGAGGCAAGTCATGGCACACTGTTGCCCAGTCGGTAGTGTGTGCTGTTACTCGTAAACCTAGCGTTCGGAAGTCAAACGAGGCTGCAACTGGAATTTGAAATCCTGAAGTAGTGGTGTTGGTCTGGTGTTAGTAGTAGATGGGTGGTGGGGGGGGGGGGGGGATTGAAATATGTTACTTTCAGGCCTTGAAGCTGTCTGGAGTTTATAATGTATTGAAGAGCTGGTCCTTAGTGTTAGAGTTGTGAGCTTTTGTAGGAAGAGGTCAAAGTTTTACTTCTATGGTGCTGTGATAGAAGTCGTCATGAGAAACTGCATGAGCTGCAGCTGGGATGTAATTGTCTTTGTGGGACACCATGCTTGGGTGGGAGAGGTTAGTAATCATTGCTCTGATCTTCTGCTGCCTGTGGATGGCTTGTATGAAACATTGTGTAATAATAATGTTTGCAATCTGGTAGACTGTATTGTATAACAGTGGGTGGTAGTGAGCCAGGATGTGATGGGACTGTGGTTGCTCTGTTGCAGTCGGAGCGGCTGACGAAGGACTTCAGTGTGTACCTGACCAAGGACGGGAGAATCTCTATGGCGGGAGTGACGTCCAAAAACGTGGAGTACCTGGCACATGCAATACACCAGGTCAGCAAGTAGACCCACCCAGCCTGTCTTCAATCAACTGCACGCTCACACAAACACCTACATACTTATACAGACCTGTGTAAAAACTGTTTTGTGTCTGTCAACCTGTATGTTACTGTCAACTGGATAAATCTCTCGGTTAAACGTAGTGTGCATTGCATGTTTGTTGAATGTGAGCAAGTATAATAGACAAGTGAATATAAAAAGTACTTTCATAGGATCAGTAATGGAAGAACTTTTCTATAAGCATTTGATGAGAAGATTATTTTAAAGACATAACAGTCAACAGCTACAGATGGTAAAACTAATACCTAAATGTCTCTTTTATGAACAGTATATTGTTGTGATAATTGTTTGGTACATGGAAATAAGTTCTTAATTGTCTATTTATGTTATGTTTATTTACATGATACAAGTGAGGTGTGACATAAATTCACTGCTACACTCGTTAAAAACGATCCCATTTAGTACCTTGAAAGCACACTTCAAGACTATAAGAAAAACTTTTTCTTTGAAAATTTTGTAAAAATCTAGGCCCTTATTCTGTAAATTGAATTGCCTTGTTATAAGTTTGGCACTGAGGCTTTTGCTTGTGTTCGAATTTTTGTATATTTATGTATAGTATGATGAATTATATCAAACTGAACTTGTTTTTAAATTAACGTCTTTGTTTCTTAATTTATCCTTGCCTTGTTTTGATCTTTGGTATCCATATGTGTTACGATACTTGCATAAGAATTCTACACATTTGGAGCTGGTAATCCAAGCAAAGATTCACTCTATTTACTGGAACTATTTACTTACTTTTTCCAAGAAATTGCAGTATTTACAATTCCGTTGAACCCTGTTGTATATTTTATCCCACAAGCGAGTACACTTTTTTTCCAATCTGGTAAATGTCATTTCAGAAACTGTATTATAAATTTTATTATAACAAACAATGTATTAATTTATTCAATCAGCTAATGAAGATAAACCTATGTTGGCTGCATTTAAAACCATGGAAACTAAATAATGATGCACTACAAACCACAAAATGCTGTGCCAACAGAGCTGTAAAATAAGTGCACTTGTTTGTGAGATAAATTATAACATCCCCATTTATAATATTTTCTGCTTAAGAAAAGTTGCAAGCTCATGTAAATCCACATATAATTTTTGAACATGTTCTGTTTTCTCATACACATTTTTCTTGAAAGTAAGTTTTACACGTGGCCTTGTTTGTATGTTTACAATTTTTTTAATTTTAGGTCAATGAATAACCTTACAATAATGAATTCAGTTAAGATACCTGTTGTATAAATGCAGATGTTTTAAATGGGAAATTACTTGGTGTCGTGCGGTATATGTATTTCCAGCAATCAAATTCAGATTTTTTAGATTTGTCCAATGTTAGGTGGACTACAGTCTGAAGCCTGAAGAAATGGTACCTCCTAATCTTGTCTTCAAAGGCATAAGTAGAAATTCTTCTCATAGGAACCTAACAATAATTAAAATTTAACTCTCTTACATAATCAGAAGAAACTATACAGATCAGCAGTTAACAGATCATGGGTACATGTGACTAAAATAAGATATATACATGCAAAAATCACAGTTTCTCAGGTATTATAAACAATTAAGTAAATATTACATTATTATGTGAAGGATGAATCCAAAGTAAGATACAACTGTAGCAAACTTCAGGGCAGCGTAATTTAGAATTCAGTAAAACGTTGCAATAAGCCATGTTCATATAGTGCAACAGATGAAAACAACCAGCTTAGAACCCAGTGCTAAGCAGAAGTCACATGACTGCAGGCTACGAGGGGTTGGGGGTAGTTTGTGTTCGTGCGTCTGTTAGCTTCCCTACGTCATCATGCAGTAGTGTTTGCAGGGTGCGGCAGGTGTGGTAGTACTGATGCTCCCCACTTGTTGCTGCCCACGTGTTTTATTACAATATCAAAATGTAAACTTATTAGTCCTCGCAAATGCTCTGGCCTCAGCGGTGAGCTACTCTTATCTTTTCCTTTTTTAAAAGTAACGCAACTGCGCTTACATTGGTATATACACTTACTCTTCTACATAAACATAAAATGAAACAGAAAAATAATTGAACCAAAAACAAAGCAAAACTCAAAGAAAACTAGCACGTGCTGAACTAAAACATAACCTCAGTACTTGATAGTGGGCCGGCCACGCGGTTGGTATCGCAGTAAGTTTACATCAATACATGAATGTTAATAAAGAAAAATACTAGCAAGTCTTTTCACCGCCGTACGTCGCGGCCCCATGGCTCACGTCCACGCCGCTCGGCTAGATACTCTTACCACGTGCCAAATCGCGCAACGCGACACAGGTCCGTCTCCTTCGACAGTCCAGGACAAAGTGACCAGCTTCGGTAACCACAGTGACGTCTGAAGATACCATGGCGGCTTATATTCCGGTAAAATGTTCTATAACATTCTGGTGAGACCAAATAACCGGTCTGGATACAAATTAAAATAAACTTAAACAAGTTAGAATTACAGAAAAATCAGCAAAATTCTGCTGAGCACAATGATGTATGTCACTGTTTTACTGGATAATTATTACAATAAAAAAAATTAAATAAAGTTTTGGCATCAGACATTGCTGGCAGTATCTTGCAGTACCCTCTGTGAACCCCTATTGGTATCGCATCCGCGGCACCATGATCAGGCTGGCCGAACTCATTTACATATCTTAAACACCAAGAACTTTCCAACTGCCATAACTTTTAAAAGATGAATTTCTCGTAAAATTTCTAAGAGTCCAAAATTGCTTGAATTTTTACGCTGTTCCAACAAAGTCCACATGTGACATCCGAAAACAGAACTCAGAATAATTCTGACTCAAGGCTTGAGAACACAGTATTTGACATTAAAATGTTACAATGAAAAGACTAATCACTAGCAATTGCTTCAAGGCACGGTTTTCTGTTACTGTACTGCTTCGCCAGGCCTAATAGTGGTTTTACGTTTAGAGAGTGGGTTTTATAGGTGGTATCCTGTTCAGCAAAATTATAATATTTAAATTAATTAACCAAATTACTTTCTTAGAAGATTTTTAGGCTTAAAACAACAAACATCTAATTCTTATTGAAACAAAGACTCCTGAAACTTACAATTGTATAAAAACTATCAATTTAATCATCTACTGGCAATATACTATAGTAGGGTGGCCAGGCAACACACTGTGGCCTTTGAGTTTATTAAAGGCATCATCGCTGCCCTATACTGTACTTAACTGACGCTAGGCTGACCAGCTCTTGATTCTGAAGATTCAGTAACACTGGCTAGCATCACTTATGCAAAAATAAACATTAACTGGGACTCAAAGCGAAAACCCTAGAAAACACACAACTTACTTATCAAAAAAGTATACCCCAAGCGCAGGCTGGTCACTTTACACAGGTCTAGTCAGATTTCATTCAGTACACCATTGTGTGTACAAACATGGGAAATTGAGTACTATTTTGTTACATATGTAAGAACAAACATAATATTACTAGCTGAAGTACTTTACAGAAGTGACAGGTTACCTATATGGTAAATATTTTTCAAACATTTGTGGTACTTTTTAGTTGAAGTCAAGTTATAATGATACAAATTAATTCCCCTTGTTTGGCTTTGAGCATCTTCCTTTCTTATTGTGTTTGCAGAGATGGAAAGGTACATAGTTGCCTTAAAAGCCTACATTTACAAGGTTGTTCATTATAAAGTAAACCATTTCGAAGAAAGCCATGTAAAAATTACAGTTAAAAATGTATTTTGTAGTAGCCAACATCAACTGTATACTTGTAAATAAAATCTGTACACTGTGTTTATTGCTTTCAATGCTATTGTGTTATTGACAAGTGGATGAAAGATACAAATCCTTTGTAAGAGAGAAACAATTACTGTAGTTTCAAAAGTGTTAACTTTTCTTTGAACATAATGTACACAGCAACATGAAAATAGTGGGAAAATACTAGACTATAAAGCTTATCTGCTAATTTCGTAAATTGGTCAGTTTTACAAGTTTGTGGATGCATTATTTGTAAAGATTAAATAACTCTCACATGAAGCAGTCTGGATTGGATGTGTGTGTACTGTGGTAAGATTTACTGTGATGTGATCCACTAGCAGAATTGCTGTGGTTTTGAAGATGAATTGCTGTCGACATGATCTAATACAATAAATGAGGTAGGTATTTAAATACAAATAGGTGATCGCGATACAGAGAGCTTTCGTTCAGACATTTTGCACTTGGTGCCAGTCACTGCAATTCCCCTAAAGATCACAAGAAATATTATGTGACACTTTAGAGAATGACTGTGACAGTGTTTCCACAATGATGGCTGCCACGTGACATTTCCAAACTGATAGAAACAAAACCTTTAATTGTATGTACTTTTTCTCTAGTGTTTTTACTTTTCTCTTGATATGTATGTTGTTACTGACAAGTTTTTTGATACGTTCACTTCATGAAAATAAGTTTTTTTTTATGTGCATCATACTTTTACAGATTTAAGAATATGCAATTTATTTTATGTTCTTGTTATAGTGCAGGTGTCATTTAATATGTTTAGTATACACATTTACAATGGTATGCATCACAAGAGCCAGCTCTCCAGTACCCAAGTCCAGATTCGTAGTAATAAGTTTCCATAATATGTACTTGAAGCATTATTTGCAGATGTAAACTTTGTGTCCGAGTAATATTGGTTGTTCCCTTAACTGCCAGAATTTTTTTTGGTGGTGTTAAATGTATTCTTTTTATTTTACAGAAACAGAATAAGATGTTTTTTATGTTTATTACCTGCCCACACATGTTGGCACTACTTTGATGTTGATCGAGTACGTATCAAATGAGGTACCCATTTTGTCACAGTAGTGTCGGAAAATAAAGTTCACTGAAGTCATACTTTTCTTGTTCTGCATATCACTTGTTTGCTTGCTGTAGTAGCGAGGATATTGCAAAATGTAGCCATCGCTGCTCATATAAAGTCTTTGTCATTGATACTGCGGGTCTTTAAGATAGGTGTTATTTAATGTAACATTTAAAAAAATTTTCTCCCTATTCTGCAACACGTTATGCTAGCAACACATTTCGCAGTGAATACAGTTATTTTTGGAACTTTAAAAATAACCTGTAACTGTATGTGGATGTGGAACTGCCGAACTTACTCTATTACCAACACATCACCAAGCAATCTTACATAATGTGAGTGCATAGTTCTTTCCTGGAACACTTCTGTACTTGCTTCTTCCTTGTTCCAATCACACACACACACGTGCCTGCCTAGATCCTGTCTGTGCAGGCATCAAAAGTTATTTTTTGAGACATGTTTATGTAATGACTACTTCTACTGTGCTAAGTCTGCTTGCTGCCACATTTACTGTAAGTTTTTGCACATGATTTGAAGTTATATTTTTAAAATTGTTGTGCTCACAGTCCTTTTGTAATTCAGTTGTGAAGTATTGTGTGTGTAATTACAGTTAAGAAAATTAGTAGAAGGCTAAAATCAAGCCACCTGTAGCCAAAAATTCAGTTTATTGCACTTAAATCAATGTTGCAATTAGTAAAATTATGATTTATTATACTTTAATTTGGAAAGTGTACCTTGAACACAGTACTTAATTTGTAGTTTTGCTGAAAAATACTGTTTATAAAATGTCTAGTGTAAAAAAAGTGCATGTAGCAATTTGCAAACGTTACCAACCAAACATCAAGCCTTCCTGTACTACAGTGCCAACTGAAACTTATCTCAGCATTCTTCTTAGTGGTGGTGATGGTTTGTAAGTAAACAATTCTGTACAACACATTTCTAAATACTATTTTGAACTGTCTTACTTATTTGATTTTTTTGTTGAAAGTGCTTCAATCATTGTGATATTAAACAAGTTAGTAAAAGCCTGTGCCGTCAAAAAATAAGTGTGTAACATTGTAACAAGTTAACGGTTGTTACCTGTATTTGCACGGGTGATTTGGAACAACCTGCAAGTTCCTTCTGTACCATGTTCCAAAAATAAACTGTACTGGGAATGCTATGCTGGAACGTGAAAGAAATAACGGTTCAGCCTGTTACTAGCATGGGTTAATTATTGCACATTTGCTATTTATGGATTTAGAATTGGGTACCAGTTTTAAGTTCCTGTACATGAAGTTTCATATTTTGTTACAAGACCAGTTTGTCACCGACCCTCAAGTAGTATTTTCATAAGTTTTCATCCACAAAAATATTTTACCACATTTATCACACTGACACAGGGTGTAGATGGGTTGTAGAAACAGCTGTATGTTTTTGTCGACGACTACATATTGCTTGCAACTCAACTCTTTGCTACTACACCTCTGCATGTCTACAACAGTTATTGCAAGTCATGCATGTGGAATGTGACTAGGAGTATAGATGCATGCTTGTTTGTGTGTGAGCACTGGCGTGGAGACCAAAGTTCTCATCACAGAAACGACTCTGGCTTACTGTATTACTGTATGTGCTGCTGCCTGCAAGTGGTCCTGGTAGATGTGTAAGAATCTAAGCTGAAGAAGTTGATGGTTCTTCTGGATATTGAACATGCAGATGCAGTACATAGTTATTTTCTGTTGAAAGTGATCTACCGAAACCTGTTGCAGCTCTGCTGACGGAGAAGTGGTCGATGATTCTGGTGATGTGGGCCAATAATGCTAGTGCAGTTCACAATGTTCGTTAAACTAAATCAGTTGTGGTAATTATACCAAGGATGGCTGATAAAACAAAAAAGCTGATGACTTCACTGATGTAAGTATCTCGGCCCAGGAAGACTTTGCACAGCTGAAAAGGTTGAACGTATCATATGCTGGTGGTGCTATACAGATGGTGATGTTCTGGAGACAATATGCTTTCCTCCAAATGCACCAGCAAACTATTAAATCTACTTGTGCCTGAAATAAACATTTTTGAACAGTATGTGGTAGTTGCGTGACTCCATCCAAGTGGAAAGTGGTATATTTACATTTTTTCCCTCAGCAACAATGCTGTTACCTATCCATCCGACATTGATTACTTTCCAACAATCATTGTTAGCTTCTTCGAGCTGATGTTGGAATATGTACAACAAATAGTTAATAATCACAAGTGGTCATATTGACCAGTTTGGTAACACCAGTAGCACTTCATCAACAAGGAAACTATGATAGTGCAGTTAAATCTTAACTCTGGAGATCACAGTAGCTCATTAGCAACAGAGTGCGAATACTGGGGCAAGGTGTAAAAAAAAAAACAGAAATAATATTAGAAGACCTGAAGCTACTAGCTGTTTATTCAGCTTTCATATAAGATATATTTGCATGAAACTGTGACGCAAAATGTATGTGAAGTGAAACCCTTTTTCTATGTTCGTAACAGAATCATTTTAGCAACAACTGTATGCTCAGAAGACAACGTGGTCGTATGCCCAGGGTGCATAGCTTCAGCAAACACGTTTATTTGAAAACTGCTGAATGTGAGAGTTATGTCCACTTAGGAATATCATTCAAATACCATTACCCATACAGCACACCAACGTTGTAGCAACATTGCTGCAGTAGGAAAATGTCACTTTTTATTCAACATTGCTACACAATGTTGCAGAAACTTTGATTTGGGGATGTTGCAGAAACGTAGATTTGGTCACCTTGCAGCAACTGTGATTTGGCCATGTAGAATATATAAAGACTCACTTGTGGCTATGAAAAAAGAATAATTATCATTTCTAAACTACATTTCACGTAGTGAAAACTAAACTCGTAGCACTATATTTAAAGAATAATTAACATTCATCAAACACCTGTACAAGGATGCTACAGCACTATTGGCACGAAAATGTGTTGTAAATCAAAAGTTTACAATAACGTTTCCTACCAGTTTAATACGTGAGATAAAAGAAAGGATGTACCTTGAAAACCCCGCAAACTAGCGCAAGCTAAAATACACGCAACAGCAAATTCAACAAGCGATGCACCCAATCAAATTGGGAGCAATGGTGGCTAGTACGTCGTTAATGTATTACAAGTCAAAATGGCAATTAAATTAATTAATAAAGTAAATTAGCATTAAGAAGACCTCAAAAATTATTAATTTTATAATAAAAAATAATAATTTCACAAATAAGTGGTAGTTCAAAATTATTTACAAGCTTATTCCAAACAGAATCTCAAAGGAGAGTTCTTGACCAGGTAGTAGGCGACCATTGTAAATGATGTAGCAACGTTACAAAAAACCTCAATATCAACGCGTTAAAAGCTGAAACGTTGGTACTTTTAGCAACGTTGACAATAGACATACAACCAAAATGAAACAATAAAACGTTGTTGCAACATTTTTGCAGCCAAGTGTGCTGTACGGATACACATGTGTAAACCCACGTCAAGTCCTCCAGTAATCTTTAAAGATTGTTTTCTTACTGCCAAACTGGCAAAATTGATGTTTTTGTGGTCCTTTTTAGGCTTGAAACTCTTTGTGTGAACTCTTCAACATTGAATTGTAAAATGATAGTGGTAGGCGCGGGTGAGGTGGAGCTGGTGTAGAGCCAAGAAGATCCAGTGTGGAAACAATGTAGAACTAGTATGGAATCAGTGTAGAACCAGTCAGGAAATAGTGTGGAGCAAATGTAGAGTCAAGAGTAGAGCACATTTCGAGTGAGAGTGGAGCCAGTGTGGGGCAAGAGTGGTTCCATGGAGCCATTGTGTAGCAAGTGAGAATGGGCACAACTCAAATTCCCAGGGGATAAAAAAGGGAGGGGGCATAGTAATTATTGTTCTAATTTCCATCTTTAATAAGGTACAATATGGTAGTCACCATCTTCAATAACAGAGTTTTGCTTTCATAAAATTACACTACTTTAAATAATATATTATTTTACTAAAATAAAGAACATTTAAAATTATTGTGAGTAGATAGGCATATTGTATAAGGCTTGCCCCTGCTCCAGGGCTTCAAGGATCAGGATCAATTACTATGTTTGCCTCCCCCTCCCCCTGGGAATATACCGTTGCCAGCCCCTATTGTCGCACCTCTGCAAGTGAGGTACAGGAGTAAATCCAGTATAGAGCCGATGTTCAGCGAAGAACAATTGTAGGGCCAGAGTGGAACCAATGTAGAGCAAGTGTGGAGCCAGAGTGAGAGAGAGTAGGACCAATGTAAAAGGATATGTACTAGTGCGGAGGTAATGTAGAGCAAGTGTGTAACCAGATTGGAACCAGTGTAGAACTTATGTGGTGTTATTATAATATACTTATATGTTGTATTTGTGTGTTTTAGGCCTTATTTACAATTGGGATAAATTATGTAAATTGTATCCCACATTCTGTTTTCAAAGTAGCCAACAAATGTTGAGTAAAACCTTAGGTGGCATGTTGCCGAGAACTTAGGGTGGTAAGGGGAGTGCATGGACACTTTCAGAAATACTTTGCGTATATATTTATTTATGAATGTGTTTTTGTAGGGATTCATTATGTTGTAGGTGTCAGTCGTTTTATAATAGTGCAAAAATCATAAACAGTAAAGTTCAGAGCTCACTGAATAAAGAAACAAAGTGTCAAACCTTGTGTTTGCATCATCAGTGCGCCTCCATACAGAGAATGGAACACAATATTATAACATCATGTAAAGAATTTTCTCGTGCTGTTCCTTATTTGCGTTCAGTTTTGTATGAGTGACGAAAGACAAACTCAAAATGGAATATTAGTGGCCTATTCAAAGAGTTTATTTGCTAACCATATTCATTAGCATTTATATCGAATCAAAAATCCTGAACCCAAAACATAGAACTTTTTGGCCTAATTATGAATTAATTTTATAGAATTTGTGTTGAACAAACTCTGCAATTCTTTACAAACATGAACATAGAAAACAGAGCTCTGAATTTTTTTCTCTCTCTCTCTCTCTCTCTCTCTCATTTCCTCTCTTTTCCCTTTTTCTTTGTTTTATTCTGTTTATACAATTTTTGAAGGGATATTATATTAAAATTCACTATATTGGCTAAGAAATTGTGTGTGTGTGTGTGTGTTTGTGTGTGTTTATATATATATATATATATATATATGTATATGTGTGTGTGTATATATATAAACATTGTTGCATTTTTTACATAGTAATATGATTGTTTTAAGTAATTATATTATTATTTTCTGAAAATCTTATTTTCGTAACAAAAACATGTAACAATTGAAAATGAGTTTTGTGCACACATGTGCATAATTATCTAAGAGAAATAGTGTCAGATATAATAGGAGTGAATTTACGGGTATTCTGCGTCAGTAAGAACAAAACATTTAGTATATTTTTAGGCCGGCATGTGTCTCCGCCCATCTCTTAAAGCCGTGCGAGTGCCTCTACTAAACCACCCGGTAGTCTTAACTTGTCGACAAACTATTTTAGAACCAACATGTCGAACTAAAAGTAGAACACGCGGAAAGAGACGGGCGAGAGGTTAACGACCCCTTGCGAAATTTGATCGGCTAGGAAAGTTTCCAGGGCCTACATCTAAGAATATCGGCGTTAATATAGCGTATGGTTGGCGTCGGCCATGTCGTGTCGGCGCACGCGCACGCAGGCCAAGCCCTTCTTCTGCACGACCTTTGTCAATGAACGTCCGTGACCGCAGCGTGTAGAGTGCGTTGACTCCGTGGTGTCGCCACGTGGCGGGACGGCGGCCATCTTGTCGACGAAGCTGCGCGCGCACCCTGCCAGCTTCCTCAAGCGAGCGCGGTGCGCGGCGGCCAAGCTGTGGCGAAACTGCTCAGCCGGGCCAACTGTTCCCGCCACGTCGAGGTTCTCGTCAGCTCAGTTCAGACGATGCCACGTCCTCCACTGTCCTCTCTCTCTCTCTCAGGAGAAGTTCCCTTCCTTGACCTTGAAGCCAGAGTGCTGTCGGCAACTCACCCTCTACCAACAATGGCTGCAATTATGATAGTGCGATGCGGAGGGTGCGGTGCGACACTAAATAAACATTTTCGTTATTGCGATCAAGCTCGTCTGCCGCTTGACAAATACTAAAAAAAATTAATAGTTCCTTGCCACGACATACAATTTTTATACGACAGCCATACATGTTTACAGTAGTTCATATACCCCCGCTTCGTTTATTTGTAGTAGCTATATTTTAAATTCCCACTGGAATTCCTAAATGTGAGAATTAAGTTTTCCAGCTTTGCCGCGTCCGCGATTTTTGACCCGCTGACGCCATAGCACCCTCGACGCTGATTGTCTGTTAAATTATTTTATTCGCATCACGCAATTCGCGTCGTGTCATTCGAGCTATTTTGGACGCGATTCGCGAGTTATCTAGACTTGACAGCGGTAGACTAGCCTATGTTGTATTCGCAAACCTCTTTGAACTTGTTCCTCAATGTTGCCGCTCTAACGAGGCAGTTTAGTCTATACTGGGTTGCACGTGACTGCCCCTGCTGTTGCTGGATCATCTTCTTTACAGAGTCTTGAACAAGCAAATATAAACATGCTAAATTTTTATTAATCCAGATTTTTTCTTCGTGAAAAATAACGAACTGTAACGTATTGGTTATAACAATACGCGTGTATTGAAACTGAAAACTCTGGCTATGAAGTCATACCCCGTATATTCATATTTTGTAAATCGTTGTAAAAATTGTCTCGAGATAATTCCCAACCCTCACCCCCCTCCCCCCTCGATGACTGCTTGGCGCTGGGAGCAGTTTGGCAACGCTGTAGACTGGCTGCTGTGGTGAGGTCGCAAGTAGGCTCGCGGACAACCACGTGGCCTCGGGCTGTAGTTCAGCCAGACACATACTTGACGAGCCACCGAGGAGAGCTTGTAATTATTGCCCGTGCCTGTGTATCTGCCGATTACATTTAAATAATTCAAACATATGTGTATCAAGACTGAATAAAGTCCGTCAGGGCTTACGTTCAGCTTAGCGTTGCGACGAAATCTTCCTCAGACTTCCAACATGTTAAACTATGTACGTTAAGAAAGTTATAATATCACACAATGTAAGGTTACCATAACACATTAATATTGCGAAATATATTTTGTACAAGAAATCAATCAAGGCGGTAGTTTTACAGTTAGTGCAATATGTGTTGGGCTAGGAGTTATATAGTCAGCTAATAAATAACTTAATTAGATTATTTAATATGGTTTTACTGCAGAATGGAGGTGTGCGCACCACGTAGTACATTTTGGGATATGACAGAGTGTGGGAGAGCGAATTATACGCCAAATATTTTGTATTTCCTGTTCATCATTAAAAGAGATGTGTTCCCACTTTCTGATTTCTGACAATAATCAAGAAACGTAAATATTGAAGAAAATCAGCTTAAAAAAGAACGTTATATTACAGAGTTAATAATACTGACTTGAAATTATTAAAATTCTATGAATAGGGTGTCGCTTATTGCATAGAAAAACAATTTCGTTTTGTCAAAACTGGCTAAATAATCTTCAAACACAAGAATAGTAAAGTGTAAACGGATTGTGAACAGAGGCACAAGTTGACTGACAGCGTTATTTGTGTGTACATTACACAGTTGCCTGTGTTATTGTAGCCAGCTATCTGTACACTTCCCACGTATGCTCACTATCTATACCATAATGAAGAGTTGCGTGATTAGTCCGGCTACGTTGAGATAGCGTGTAGCCCCTGACACTCGCTCGACGCAGCCCGCTAGACAGATATGCGGGTTGCTTTCCGCGCCTTGACAAGCATTGCATCGCATCTTGTGTCTGTGTATGCTACAAATATATAAAGATCTGGAGGACTAAATTTAAAAATTAAAAATCTTCGGTGGTAGTAAAACAATTATGAAAATTAAATTAGTTATTACACATTTTAATTAATAGTTTCGTTTCAACGAATAAAAATTATAGTACACAGAAAACTACAAAACTGGACTAAACATTACAGACACCATCGCAACGCTATAAATCAGTTTGTATTTTTTCCAAGTGATATTCTCTTGTTTACCATAACGATAATTGTTTACTGACTTTTTAAAATATTATTTACGAATGAACACAGTAGTGGTAAAAACAACATGGAACTGACAAATCTATGTCTATACGTACAGTTACTACGAGATTTCCAACTTATCTGAAGTGTTAATAATGCGTCTTGTGCTACAAGATTAGACGTCTCATCAGCAGTCATATTAATTGATCGTTTACACCGTAATTCCACCCCCACGAGAAATCAGAGTAGATGCTGTAAGTATGTTAGACTATGTTTGCAGTCAGTTGTCTTGTTGCTTGCTTGTCATAATTTGTATTTGCAACTTCTGGCAACATGACTGTCTTAGATAGGGCTGAAGACTTTTCAGTCTGTGTAAGAGAGTACTTGAGTTAACTGCTGTTAACTAAATATTGCAATCAGTATTCAGCTACTGAGCAGCGAATCAGTAAACGCTTTGCTTTTGAAGTCTATAATTCACTGTTAATAGAAATAACGTTGCATATGAAATCGGTAACCAGTTTAAAATAAAAGTACTTAGAGCTGTGTTCCAAATACATGTAACTTCAGAGAACTAGCAGAGGTAGAATAAGATGTAAATATCCACAGTTTATTTAAGTAATAAATATACTCTCACATGTTTCAATTTCATTTTAGTCACTACCGCGAGTATTGTTTGTGGGATACATTTCCACTTTGGTTCTTCATAACAAGAAGACGATTCTGTATGCATTTCCGTCTCCACGATTCTGGAGGCAGCCCTTTCCCAGCCAATGTTGTGTCTTATGGTACACAAGAAACGAAGGCTGTTTGGCTGTTCCATTGGTTGGTGGTAGTGAAGAAATGTCAGGTTTTATATTTGTCACACACTTTGTGAAGGAATTGTACCGGTGCAAATTTAAAAGACTTTCGTTTATGCTTCGTGTGTAGAGTCATTATTAGTAAATACAAGAGAAATGTGTAAATCTTGACGTTGCGCATTGTAAAATAGCTTTGTTTGACGAATTTCTCACATTCTTCTTCAGGCCACACAGATGGGAGCTTCAACATAGCCTGCAGATACAAGTGGCATGGTTTGGCATATGCGAAAAGATTACCTGCATAAAAAAATGGAATCATATGCTGAACACATTTCAGTAGAACATTCCAATTTCCTACTCGCTCAGCAAAAATATACTCCATTAAAATGACCATGTTGAAGTACAGAATCCAAATGGCTGGTTCATTTCCCCTTGAGCTGATCCAGTTTAAATCCCATTTCAGTCACGATTCCTATTAGATAAATATTTTGGTTTAGTGTGGCCAATGATGAGGTTTCTCTTAGAAGGTTTTACATAGTAGCATTGTCAGAATCGTGTCCCAAAACACTGATATCAACTTGTCCTAATATGATTATTGCTAATGCTCTTTGAATAAGTAAATAAGCTCGAACTGCCCGAGAATATACATGACCTTCTAGTATTTTTATAACTGATGCTGGAGCACATATTGTGCTCAACAGTTCTGCCATTGTGTAGACAATACAACCTAAATATTACACCAAGAGATGAAAACCACGAAGCCTCACAGCACATCTAGAGAGCTGTGAGGCATTTGGAGACGCTTGAACGATTTCTCTACGTGTCAAATAGAGTGGATGGTCGAATGTGACAATTAAAGTCTTCTGGTCAGTTTTGACACACTCATCTGCAGCCAACTACAATGCTGTGTAAATAGTGTCCTAATTGGTTGGTGGAGAGTTAATAAAAGGTAGAGGAACAACTTCCGACTCTTCACATACCTTATCTCTTGCAACACAGTGCATGAACCCTTTCCGTTCTGGGAAACAATAGATATCAAACAATTTTGCTCACATCCACAATGATGTCGGCAACATTTGGCAAAGCTATATCCTCTGTCAAAGGATTAAGTTCTTGTAGGTTTCCATAGTTAATTCCCAGACCAGTACATGTTTTATATGCTGTTGGCATTAATAGCGATAACCTACAAATTACAGTATAGGTATATTCACCTTAGCTTGTAAACAACTTACGTTATAAACGTATAAGAATTTGAAATAGTGGGCTTATAACCAATTTCGTGTTATGAGTGATGGTTCGTGAAGTGGCAATCGCATAGAAGACAGAGATGATTAACCGAATACCGCTATTTTCCCGTCCAATTAGTTCGAAAACTATTACAGATACAAAAAAAATAGTAACAGAAACGTTCTTATAGAGAATTTTATGATGTTCAGTTTTCATATCCTTCGTTCTACACTACAACAAATTGTTTTCCAGATAACTTAAGAAACCTAAAAAATGGCAATTTAATCCAAGATGGTTGCTAGCTCATCTCTGATCCATCAGGACTTTCGGTATAGTAATAATAAACACATAACTAACATTTTTTTAAATGTCAAAACTTCCGGAATGTTTATTTTTATTTGGCTAAATTAGACCTTCGTTGCCTGGACTACTTATATCTTATAAATTATAGTTTGGTTGTTCCTTGTTCGTCCTCTATGCGGTTCTATACCTGTCATCCGATTGCAATGACATTTTTGCAAAAAACAGTTGGGTAGGGGAAGGCAAAAAGAAGTGGAGGGACAGAACAGGATATCCAAAAACTTGGAGGGGGGGAATAAAAAAATTTGGTGAATCGCAAAGTTTTCAATTTTCAACCGACAAAAAATCTAATTTTTGGAGAGATGGGATATAAGGACAGAACGCGGTACCCAAAAACTTTCTGGGAAAATTTTCATTTTCTATATGTTTCTAAAAAGGACATAGATTACCCTTAACATCATTTATTCCCAATTTAGCACTTTACAAAACTTTTTGTTTCAGATATATTATCGCATTCAACAGAAAATCACGCTAACGAGGTTGCAGGAAGCCGCTAATATATTTATATAGGGTTTTAATAACTCGTTTTCTTGTCTATCTGTTTGTTTATTCCGTACAAATATTGCAATCGATTTTAACTAAGAACCTAAAGACATAACATTTTCAAAATAGTTCAGAGGATATAGCAAAATTTCACATACATGTGAATAAAAAGTAGAAATTATTTTTGTGCAAAAAATTATATGCTACTTATTTAAAACTGACTAAAAATTTATGCCTGAATTTTTGTGTGATTTTCTTAACGACAGCTATTCTCAACTCTCCTTACTATTATATATTATATGTTCCCTACGTTGTTTCACGTTTTAAATCTTATAAGTTTTTTCCCATAGGATTAAATATTTTATAATTTATATTCCATTTTAATAACGTGGTATACGGTGAAATATTATATTTAAATAATTATTTTCGATAAGGAAGTCAGAAAACGTATATTTTACTACAATATGATTAACAGTTTATGTATATTAATTAACACTATTAATACAATCACAGTCTATAAAATAGGTACAGCTTTTCTTTTCATAATGTTGAGTAGACTCGTTGGCGCACGCTATCGCAGTAGTCTGTCGCTCCAGAACCCAGGTGAAATAAAACAAGCAAATAAAAACATGCCAAGACTAGCTGTAGTCAGAACATGCATTAAAATAACGATACATAACATATATTTCAATTATTATGCAAGCTAAAACACATAGAAAATTTAAAAAAGAAAATACAAATGACAACCAAACTAAATAATCACTGATGCTATACAGTACTTTAAATAAAGGAGTGTACTTTTTATTCATATGTCACGTATTACGTAATGAGTTATAATATTAAGCAGCATTTTCTAACTGGCTAAGCTTTTCTATTACTTCATAATGCAATGGAAACTGCTAAATAAAATCAATAGAAACGCTGACTAGCAAGTACATTGAATTTCCTCCCGTCATATATGCACACTTGCATGTAATGAGAATGTAGTCTATGCAAAGTGGCCAGGGGTAAATCCAGTAAGGGGAGGGGGGTGCATAAGGGCCACGGCTCCTCCGAGACTGATCCCAAAAAATACACTAAAGAAAGGCCATCTAAAGTACTGAAAAATATTTCCTTACACTTTTCCTAATACAATACAACACAATCTTGGTTACACGATTTTGTGTTGCAACAATATATAGAATAGTAATGTATAGAATATGTAATAAATTAATTGTTTTCGTAATTTAAAAAAAACGTTTTAGTTTCTAGATTCCAAAAATTTTGTTATATTTAGTTCGTTTTTCATTAAAATTATTGTATGTGTTTCAAGAGCTAACACAAATATAGAGACACGTGGAAGCATAACATTAAGAATGTATCTAATTATTTTTATAAGTAGAAATATTTTCACTTTTAAAACATAAATTATTCTTTAAAAATATTACAATTTCTGAAAGCAGTATAGGTTATTTAATTTTTATTGTTCGTAAACTCCTTAAACAGCACCATTTTGAGCCTTCAAACGCAAATTTTCCGGGGGAGGACCCACGGACCCCTGTTTTTTCTTGGGGCGTGGATATATATGTATTCCCCAGGCATAACCTCCCCACCCCTCTTTTTCCAATGACCCAAAGCTGGATCAGCCCCTGACAGTGGCAAACTAGTTATTCATTACTGCCGTAGCAATATAAGTACCAACAAATACATGCTAGCAACGACCATAAAACTCTCGCAATTAATATTGAAATGTGTATTTTATAGGAAAATTAAGTAGTTCTGTATGGTAACATGCATACAAACTCCTCGGTGGAAGCACATTTGCGTTTACAAGCAAAAGGATTCTAACCTAAACAATTGACAATCGGTATAGGCCGTTCACGATAAAGTGAACACTGCATAAAGTTTTATTTCTGCCGTTTTGCAGTTATCTTTACTATTTTTAATATGAAAACTTCCATTTAACTAATAACCATTGTAAACGTTTTGACATTCTCAAAAGTTAACATCTATTGGCCCAATGAAACATATTTTTAATTAATGACAAGTTCTGCTGAGTGTTCAGTTTATAGTGAACAGCCTATATCATACTTTTCACTGTAGTTGGTAAGATTCGTTAGAATTTTGGTGACATATATTCACATATATATTTTTAGGTCCGAGGAAACAATCTTGGCATTTACACTCAGCATACAAAGCCACACTTAGTTAGAAACATACAACTCGTGTCCCGGCGGGGTCGATCCCCGAGTTTCCGCATGAGGAAATAGTGCTGACGATTCCGTTGATCGGCGGGTTTTCTCTGGATCTTCATCTTCCCCCACCCCTTTCATTCCGGTGCTGCTCCATTCTTACATCATGTCAGCCCTCACCAGCGCCAAGACCTAAGTGTTAAGTGCTGGCCAGAAGCTCTTTACTTCATCTAAGCACACAACTGATCATAAATAGATCGTTGTTTGAGCCACGGACTTCTCGCGAAATGAAGTTCGCCCATCGTTGTTTCAGTGTCTTATGTGCTCAACTGTAGCAGTGCTTCATGGTTATTGGCCGCGTGTATGTGTTCAGACACGTGTCTCACTTAACTGCACCTATCAGAACATGAGTATTGTGACACCACACGCCTGTGATTGGCGGGCAGGATCACAAGACACTCGTCAGTCAAACATGCAATCACTGGCTACAAAGCAGAACTGCAGATGTGCACGCAATTCACTCAGACAAGCTGGTGCTAAATTATTTCCACGAAAAGTTCGTATTCCTAATTATTATAAAAATACGGTAATACCCAATCAATGCACGCAATTCACTCAGACAAGCTGGTGCTAAATTATTTCCACGAAAAGTTCGTATTCCTAATTATTATAAAAATACGGTAATACCCAATCAATCAGAAGTAATATGAAGAAAATAAACATTCAATTTTCACTTCGACAGTAAGTTTTTCACAGACCTCCTATACTGCATGGTAGGGAATAACACATTAATCTCGCCTCACAGGAACGTAAACGACGGGTGGAAAAGCGAAGTACCAAGCACAAAACTAACATAGCATGCTGTCACACATTCTTCCCTTGTAAGCATGGTTTTAACTAGTTTTAGGATACTATGAGTTACTTATTTAAAGCTAATAACACATACCATTATGTAGAGCCTAACGACTCGCCTCAACAATCACCATTGGACAGCCTACACTGAATCGTACCAATACATTATTCTAAAATACATAACTATTGGTTTTATGTGCATGACTACAAATTTTCCAAATTCACTATAGCTGTTCAAATAATATCGGCGATTACTTTCTTGGGAAAGGCCCATACATGACCGATGCGTAAAGAAGGTATATTAGGTTACCTACAAACTATGCAGGATATTTCAAAATTGCATTTCGATATTTTCGTGGTACAATCCCCACACACAGAGAAACAACAATATGATATGAACAAAGGCCGTAGAATACACAGTTTCTACACTACAGTTCACACACAGCTCATGACGCGAGGGACTGGGTCTTGTTACTGAGCAATACAGGTGCAGCTGTTACTGGCAACAACATACCAGACTACTCATATTTACTCTGATGGTACGCTCTGTCTGATGTAGAATTGTACAGTAACATGATTCAGTTCGTGCGCTGTGCATTGCAGATCGTGTGCTCTGTAACACAGAAACTGTGTGTTTATTTCTCTAGGTCTGAGGATTTTCCTTCCAAAATATTGCAACATCCTGTATTGTGATAATAGCTGGTTGGCAATAAAAACATACGCTGTTCTTAAATATAACGTTTCACGAGGGCGAGAATATTACTTGACAGATTTTCTCTTCGTGTTAAAGTTATTTTATAATCACTGGACGTCAGAAAACTGCAGCTGATAAAATTACAATTGTTTTCTCTGCTGTATCACATTAAATAAGAACCTTGTTTTATATACTCAAGTATACATCGCGTAACAAACAAAAAAATTCACTGGGTCTTGTTTATGTAAAACAGTTATATTCCCCTCCCCCTTCCCCCAAAATGCTATGTTCTGACGTCACCATCCAAGTACATTTTTAATCGTGACCTATGTGAATTAAAATAGGCATAAACACTGCATAGATGGGTTGTTTCGTGTGTGATATCTGCGAAGTCCTTACAGCATTGCCTAACGTAAGTTAACGCACAAAGTCATCACTAACGATTTGACTTGAAAAATACTGCACTAACATAGTTACGAGTAAACATCCTTATGTCTCCTTACGCCATGTTGACTTTTATTCAGAAAGGTGAGGCTAGAGAATATACTCACAGGGGTAATAAAGTATCTGGTGAAGACTTCTCTTCAAGAACGCCTGTAGCACTGAAGTGACAGTGACAACATGGCCGTGCCTGGCAGAGGGGAGGGGGAGGGGGAGACAATTATGTCTGGAGGTTGTTCTTCCTGCCGCAGAGAAAATTACAAACAAAGTTTCTAATTTAAAAGTAATATTTATACCAACTGTATATTCAAGTTTTTATATGAAAATTGTTTGAATAGCACACATATTCAACCTTTAGGTCGACATTTTCATGGTTGATGCCCTTACCACCCCACCCCCCCTCCTCCTCCCAGATATTAACTGGCCCGCACGCCAATGAGGCACGACTTACCAGCGAGATCGAGTTCTAGCTCAGTACTTCCTGCTCAATGCAATTCAGTTGATCAGAATTTAAAAAATATTCGCATTTATTCCTTATGGATATATATACATATATAAGATACATTTAACATTTTGAAAATACTAAACACATAATTCGTCGGCTTAATGCTACAACTAGGTAACTGGGTAGCTGGAAATTGCTTTTGTCACACAAATAGTTATTTTTAGAAATGCAAATTTGTGTTGCATCAGTACTCCTAATTAACACATTTTTAAATGTATGCATATCAAAAGGAACAATCATAAGGGTAGTGTAGGCATCTGCAGATAACTTAATCTCGGAAAATTTAAGTTACCCAGTTCTTGCACTAAGCTGACGATTATAATGTTATATTTTCATATTTTCCATTTATGCGATTTGCAACCTACAGCACACTGGAGTATTCCGGGTTGCATCACTTGCCCCTGTAGGTTGTTCATGTTATTATATATATATATATATATATATATATATATATATATATATATATATATATATATATATATATATATATATAAATGAACACACAAATATAATGTGTGTATGTATAATACACATATATTATATGTGTTTGTAGTTGACTTTGAATAAATCTTGAAATAACTTTTAGCAGAATTATCTGCATTGTTCTAAAAAAAAAAATCCTTTCCATATATTACCGGGTCAAATAACTCAAAAGTAGTCTGCCAAAATGTATTTTTTTATTTGCATCTACTTACGGCAATACAATCGTGAAAAACAGCATAAATTATTAAAATGATATATCGGTTGCTAGAATCAAGATAACCACATTTATTTTTTATGTTACTGGCTTAATTTTAGATAATAGATTATAAAGCCCTCCCATTAATTTTCGTTTCTTACATAAATTTACTAAGTCGTTACTATCACTCGTGTAGGCTACCAATATTGATCAGTTGCGTCAACTCTCACATCTACATTTATCAGCAATTTTATTTGCCTAGGTTTAGTCTTAAAACGTATTTTATAATAATATGATTACACTCTTGCTTCAGTATCACTATGCTGACGTTGATGATAGTATTTCCGACCGTTGTGTTTCAGTTAGCCTAATGCTAGCTGATAGAGCTAAAATGATAATGTGAAGTAGTCTAAATTAAGATGATCTTTGAAATAAATGTGCAATGGGAGTGCATGACTGGATTTATTTGCTTGGACATACTCCATTGCGAAATGGAGTATGTCCAAGCAAATAAATCTAGTCTAAATTAATTTACAGATTTCTGTGTTTCGCCTTTGCCAGTGTAATTTACATAATTTAATTTCACAGTAAACTATTTTCTTTTATTTCGTTATACTTTGTTGTAATTTTTAGTTATATTATTCTGACGGTTGCTTTTATTGGTGAACAATATTTTTTTAAAAGAACGCATTGCGTGTGTCCTGGATATGTCCTCTCCCGAATGTGAGTCCAGTGCTTTCCACAGCGCCGCCACTTCTTTAGGTGATTGGCTGAAGGAAAACGCGTATAAAATAGTAATTTATAAAATTGTAACCTTTGTAAATGACAGTCTCCTGGATAAACAGAAAAGTGAATAGCAGTACAGTACATTCCACAGAGCACCCCTGAATAACGCTTAAAGCACTTCGTGATGTAAGGGATACAAGAGACAGGCAAAGTTATATTTTCACTTGGGGTCGCAGAGGCTGGGAACTACCTGTGAGTAGACACACAAGTTGTGGTCTGTGCTGAATTAGCAACAACTGGGGCTTCAAACCACTCGAGGCACGTCGCGTAGCTTCGTGATGAACTGTCAACTGTCAAGACGGTGTAATGTGTGTATTGAAGCGAATGTTGACACATTTTAACATTTGAACAATATTATTTTGTGCGGTGTTTGCATTCGTGTGATGTTAAAGGCAAATTGGTGTACCGTTTTACAAGTCAGACTCTTATTATCTCTCTCTCTTTTTTTTTTTTTTTTTTTTCGTTATAATGCTAATGCGGCTTTCTGGCAATTTTCACTGCCACACAGAAGCTCACGTACACTGCATGTTTAATTGTTGAGATATAAGGGTGGCCCTTAACATAACAGGAGTGGTATTGGGGGCGAAGGTGACTGTAGTGGTTTGTAATGTGAGCTCATGACATCCCACGTGATACCCACACGAGATATCCCGACATTGACGTCGACCGGTTCAACTGGAATCTCTCTGAAGAGTTGCGACTGATACAGCAGCTGGGCCCCCGGACTGTCAGCTCGGCCCACTTGACTGGTAGACGTCACAACGCCAGTTGTTGCTATGTCAGCACAGAGTGCGAACCTGAAAGCATAGATATGTTAGGCAGTTTTGTTCAAAATGTATTTCTCCATATTGGCTCATTTTGTCATGAAAGTTAACTCTATGCTTTTAGCTAATTATGTAATTAACGAACTTATTAATTAACTTTTTAGTCAAATATGTATAATTTGACGTCTTCAGAAAATTAACTTCCACTACAAAATAACATTTCCCGCGTCTCAAAGCATGCTGAAATTTTTTTAATATCTTACTCATTCAAAATTTGGCAAGATTTGTTTGAAAATATTACGACAGATACATAGCTAACTACTTCTCCCTTCATTACCGTGCATCGCATATACAATTCGAAATATTATAAAGTAATAATTGTGTTATCTTAATATGTAAAATGAAGTGTCCCGACACACTCACTCACTCACTCACTCATCAACGCAGAGCCCAAACCGCTGAACCTAGAACCATGAAATTTTGAGGGAAGCTTCCCCTTTCCGCCGTAGGCACCCACTAAGAAAGGATTTTTCGAACTTCGATAATTAAGGGGGTGAAAAGGGGTGAAATGTGTTTTAAAAGAATCCTTGATATCTCGTTAACCGGGAATGCTATCATATTTTTTTTAACTTCGTAATATTGCTCAAAGAAATGCATATTCGCAAATTTTTCGATTTTGCGAAATTCGTAAACTGAAGGGGTGAAAAGCCGTAAAATGTGTTTTTCATTAATTCGTGATTTCTCTTAAACTATTTCAGATAGTGAGGTGATTTTTTTTTAAGATGCTTAGGTAAATATCTAAAAAGCATTTTTACAATTTTTCGAAATTCGTCCTTGAAAGCTCTTAAAAAATAAAACGTGTTTTTAAATTAATCCCACTTATCTCCTAAACCAGTGGAAATATTGAAATGATTTTTGCTTTAAAATAAATCTTACGTAAATATGAAAAAAAAAAAAAAAAAAAAAAAAAAGTATTTTCAGGATTTTTCAAAATTCGTCCTTGAAAGCTGTTAAAAAAATAAAATATGATTTCAAATAATTATCTGTACCGCTTATACCCATTGAGATATCGAGATGATTTTTGATAAGAATGAAGCTTATGTAAATATCTGCAAATAAAATTCAGGTTCTTATGAAATTCGAAAATTAAGTAGGTGAAAAGTAGTAAAATGTTACAGTCTCCCGAAAAAATAGAATGATCACGGAGAAATAATTCAACAGTCGTTTCTTTTTGCCAACCTACTCATAAATAAAATTTCAAATAATTCAAAAGTCGTTTCTTTTTGCCAACCTACTCATAAATAAAATTTCTTTGGACTGTAGCCTCCACATACGAAAGAATTATCACCAAATATTGTACAAGGACAATATAGGTAACTCAGAAGAAAAACACGAGACGTTTTATTTGCTTGCAGCACACGCCGACAGGAGCGCTGTTCCTTCTGCAGTAGTACAGTGCTCTATGGGTAGTTCAAAGTTTAAATATTTTCTTCTATGGCCCTGATATATATTATGTTATTTATAAATTGAAATGTTATCTTGATTTTAGTATATAGACATACTTTGTTTGATATAATTTTCATAAGTTAACATTTTAAAAATTAATAAACACTTTCTCATACCATTAACCTACGAGAAATTCAGTCTGTAAATGTATAAACACCATAGACAATAGAGACATACGAATGTGAAATATGCTGGTGTTTCCAGCACACGCCGTCGGTAACACATTATTTGTTATCACGGCCTGCCTTTAAGTATTCACTCAGGTATTGTATAAAGTTTGTGGTGTGGGAGGGGTGGGGTTGGTTACAGGTTCGTATCCCGTGCTCCAGATCAGACTCTAACCGAGTTCTGTCTCCTGCCGAATATATTAGTCACGAAATAGATTTGCTTTTATAAAAAGGACGAAAGTTTTGTACTCACCTACTATTTATTTCTTATTTTCATATAATTTTCCTGTTCATTTTCTACAAGTTAAAATAATATTTCTTTTCTTTCAAAATACATTTTATGTTGTTTATCCATAGATAATTTCTTTTTTTTTTTTTTTACACATAAACAAATTGTCGCTCTCCATAGAACATAAAAAGAGTTTCATTTCTGACATACTCCCACCTTTTGATTGTAACAGCTTAACACAATCAAAACATATAAAAACTTCTCAGAACCATTAAATTTGGTCACACAAATAAATACACAAATGTCTCAATCCTGAAGGAATCTAGATGGACGTCTCA
>PNEQ01115718.1:0-52852 GCA_003012365.1 Medauroidea extradentata
AATACAGACAGGTCGAGTTCGTCATATGTTCTTTCACTAATGTTGTATTCAAATACGAAAATACACGGAACTACGTACAATAAATCGCTACCAACCATACAAGCAGTAAAGTAACTCTTGTTAGTGGTGATGTATATGCAGTAACGGCTAGTGATTTTTTTCAAAGGTTAAATCTTTAGTGCTCACTTTATTCCGAATGTTTAGAATCCAATGGATATTCGGCTTTGGTTAGTGTGTACATAGGACTGAGAAGTCTAGGCTGCTGCCAGATGAATACGCGAAATACTCGTGTCTCTAGTAATAGCAGACATGCCTGAAAACACTCACAGACTCCCGTGGTACCTTGACATATGTACAACTGGCCACTCACTGGAGCACCAGCCAATGAACAAGTAGCTGAAGACAGAGTGTATACAGTACTGTGTATTCCAGCCTACAGGTCGTAGAACCCGCGAAATTTCCGAGGCTCTACCAGTCATGCAAGGCGCTACATTAGTCTGGATAATACGCTGGCAGAAACTACTCACGCGATTTCCCATCACCTCTAGTGGGAAATAATTGCTGAACGGTATTGTCACGCCCAAGTTTAACGAGGTAATTTAAGGCCATGATCTCCCGTTTATTTCAAACAATTGCAAATAACTCAAATATTTGCTAACCAAATGCTTTGTAAAAATTAGAGACAGTGTACAATCATATGATACACAATTTTACCAGACCGTATTTTTAAATAATGTACCGTTTGTGAGAAAAAAAATTATTTTGCTTCATTTTGGCTTATTTCCACAACAAAATGTGTACTATTTCGGGAGCAAAAATCTAAAAATCAGTTTGGTGTAATGCAACAGAAAAATTCATATAAAAACGTTGATATATAAGTGTTAAAACTGCCAAAGGAATTTTTGATATATGTATTAATTTGCGTTACAAAAAATATTTTCGAAACAACTGCTAAACTAGGGAGCGAGGCCTTAAAGCAAATATTTGTTGCTTCCTTTCCCGGCTTTGTGAGATAACCGAGATGAGAATGTGTAAACGGAAACAGACTCCTTGCAAGACTTACCGTGTAAATTTGCGAACCAGGTCATACAATTGCGATGTCATTATCTGGAGAACACAAGCCACATTCAAACACACAATTTACTAGTCAACGCCACTCGAACTGTAGACCATCTGTCAAACTACGGTCTGCTAGATCTTAATTCATCTCGAACGACTGCACGCAGGGTAAATGACGCTCTTCATTAATCTAACGCGTAATTACTCTGCGTTTCTGCTTCTACAACCGCCGCCAAATGCGCGCGCGTAAAATACCTCCTGTACAATCAGCAGGGCTGTGGAGACAGAAACACACACAGTGTGTAATCAAGAAGTTATTAACAAGCCCACACAGCTCGGGTGTGACGTCATTATCAACACGTGTCATGCAATAAAAACATACCCCACCCCACGCACGTACTTGACATTTCTGAAGGCGTTACACGTGTAGAGTTTGGCAAATTTTGTGTGGATTTTTTGCACACTATAAATAATTCTTGAAATTATCACGTAAAATAATCATTAATATGATCATTTCTCCTTGGATACATGCAGTTGGTCAAACTGATTTTTCAAATCTTCAATGCAGCCAGCTTTTCATTTAACACAAATTACAAGTAATAAAAATCCAAGCGCAAATTTTTCAATGTCACGTTTCTAATGGAAATATTTTGGAATTCATAAGTTAACATCTACAATGTTCTCGTACCGTAATGTTAATTAAAACTATAAATTACTTAATGTTTTCTGTTTGTTAGTTTCAATTTTATTATGACTAAATAAATCATATTTTAAATTTAAAAAAACAACCTACTTGAAAACAAATTCACTTAATTTTTAACTAAGACATACAATGTTATTATCACCTTCGCACCCATCATAAACGGAATTACATATAAGTTTTAATTAAACTTGCAATGTTTGTATGTTTGTTCCGGTTAAATTTTGCAACTGAATTTTAAAGCAGGTATCTTCGACCAATTGAGCTGAAATTTTGCATACACATTTAGTTTGGATGACAATGCATGGTTAGCTAAGCGACATAATTCTAAATCCAATATGGCGGATTAGTTACTTTTTTTGCACTCCCATGACATGGGTATCATATGGAAGGGTTTGCTGAGAAGAATACGAATAAAATAAATTAACACTAAAAAAATACAAGATTTTATATAACTTGCAATGTTTGTATGTTTTTCGGGTTAAATTCTGCAACAAGGGGTATTGATCCCTACCACTTTGGATTTATCTGCTTCTTCTCGATAACTTCTGTTCCAGTCGATGTATCAAAATTTTTGTCACGACAAGGCATAGATACAAACTTAATCGATTTTATGAAGTTGCTGGAACCGTAATATATTTATTATTTTGCAACGGGAAACAGCTGAAAAGGAAAAATTGCTTTATTTACGGGAGCTACTACAGAGGCCGCAACATTAACAGAAACAATGCCAAATGGATTCCAAAAAGGGAATGAAACAGTAAACTATGCATTGTCAACGTAAAAAATTAAAACAATGTGTCTATTCCCTGATTTATAAGAAAAACGTAAAACCGTTCTGACAGGGATCAATCCCCCTTAATATTAAAGCAGTTGCCCTCAACTGATTGAGCTGAAATTGTTGAATACACATTTCGTTTGGATGACAATGCATGGTTAGCTAAGTGACGCCATTCGAAATACAATATGGTGGACAACCCAAGATGGCGGACTAGTTATTATTTCTGTATAACTATATAATTTTCGACAAACCTATAAGTTCGGTAGAATACAAATTTTTCCTAATGTACCGAGCGAGGTTGTATAACGGTAACACGTTGGGACTTGCATTCGGCCGGACTCGGGTTCGATCCTCAACTCCCAACATCCTGATTTCGGTTTCCCGAAGTCGCTTCTGGTGAATTCTGGCATGGTTCCTTAACAAAGGCTGTGGCCGAGTCCTTTGTGTGTCGCCGTCTTTGATGACCTCGCTGTCGACTAGACGTATAGTCCTTTTACATTACCTTTTCCTAAGGTTTGTTTCAGTTAAAAAAAAAAAAAATCCTTGCAACTTTACAAATAAATTACTTAACAAGGAAAATTGTTGTGCATTTACAAAACTGCTTGTAATGTTTACAAACGTTTTTGTTACAATGTTTATGAAATTTAGGTGAATAAAAAGTTTTAAAGGAAAACGGTCTGATAAGTTCTTGTCCCGGGACTGTGCGCTATCACTGTGTGTGTTGAAGCTGCACTTTAATTCGCGGGGTCAGAAGTCGTGCGCTTAATGGAATTCGGTTGAGCAATGCTGAGTTGATAACGCTCGTCGGAAATGTTCAGCTTCTTTTAACTCTCAAAAGTAAGCAGGGTATCCAGAAACAAACCAATTAATAAGAACACCACGCGAATCCCGGGCTAAATTGCAAACGAAAATGTACGTAGAAAAACTTACGGTGATATTTTACATGCACAATGTGGCAACACTGTAGTTAATCCCCTCTTGCTCTCTACAGATATCGACGGTGTTGAACAGCAACGTCGTATGTCGAAAATGCAATTAATTTCCCGCATACAGCCAACCTGTATGTCACTGTTATACCTATTATATCAATATGTGCGTTACATTATTTTAAATGTATGTTCTTGTATGGTAAATATGTCTGAAAAGTCATTACGAGATATACCTACTGTAATTACTATGCCTTTAAAGTGATTTTGTCTGTTCTCACACATGAGGTTACGGTTTAACACAATCTATTATTATTACTTATCTTACTACTACTGTTCTCACCTGCATATTATACATCCATGATAAAATCCCGAGCAGTCCAAACATGACTCTACGTTTACTTGACGTAACATACATAAAATAATATCTGGACGTGGAGCGGGAGTGGGTACTTGCTGCGCGCAATGTTGCCACATTGTGCGCGTAAAATGTCGTCGTACAACATTTTGCCACTTCATCTCCAATCTAGCGCAGGATTCACATAGTATGCTTATTTATAGTGAGTTTGTTTCTGGACATCCTGCATATTTGAGAACTTACTGGGTAACTTAATATTTCCATGTTAAGTTATCTGCAGATGTCATGATTGTTCCCATCGATGTGTAAATATTTATAAATGTGTTAATTATGAGTATTGTAGCAACACAGATTAGCATTTCAAAATATAACAATGTTATGGCAAAAGCAATTTTCAGTGTCACAAGTAGATATCTCTAGATACCTAGTTATCTAGTCCTAGAGACCGTCAATTCTAAAGAGTGACTATAAAGTAAAGATATACCAAGGTCAGTCACTGAAAAATGTGAACTTTTATTTAAGCCCTTTAGTATTTTTTTTTTTTTTTAATTTCCGTACATTAAGTAAATTATCATCTTCAGACATTTTTTTAAGGACAAAGGATTTTCATTGCGTGTTTTTAAATCTTTTAGCATGTGGCCTAAAATAACTCAATCCAGTGTAAATTATTTTATTCGAGTAAGTCACTTGGATTTTGTTATTACCATCTTCCCGTAACTTTACATTCTGACTTTGACATGCCGCTATGGGAAAACTGTGAGAGCTAAAAAAAAGTTTTTACAAGTGGAAAATGAAGCCACAAGTAACGTATAAAAAACGAACACTATGCCGTACAAATATAAAATTATTAGTTTTTTTTTTTCTCACGTGAACGCACCTAATACTGCTCAATTTGCGAGATTTATTTTTGTCATGCGTTGAAACTGTTGCTATAGTTTGCACGCGTGGGTAGATTGCAGCATTAATCACTGCCATATATACTCAGTCGATTCCTCAAACGAGTGCGTGTATCTTCTGGCAGAGTTCTGTGGTCAATTGATGCCAGTGTTTTCATCGTCGCCAACATCGTTGCACATTCAACAGATCAGCTCAAGCAGCATGCTAATACAATTATTACAGACCCGGAGATTACGCGAATACATTTCAAAAGACGTTAGATTTCAAAATCCTCTACTCATTATTTACTTTCGTGATTGGGTCTGTGTTTCCTTCAGGACTGTGAATCAACAACAGACCTTCATGGAAACACTCACAGACTCCCGCGTTACCCTGTCACATGCACTCCAGAAAAAAAAATTCATAATTTACAAAGATTTTCTTTATACTTTTACAAATTGTGAAATCCTTAGCTTATAAAGATACAAAGATAAACTTGGTAATATTACAAAGGCATTATTTGTACCTATACCGACAGCTCCTGCACTGTTGAACTGATGGTATCTTGAACTAATATTATATATAACTTAAATATAAATAAAATAACGTGTAAAGAACGCAATGCGGACGTAGTATTTAGCAAACTATTAATTATGTATGTAGGATATTTTTTGGATATTTTTTTTTTTTTGTAAAATATGACAAGGCACTTCTTGTAGTTGTATAAACTTTTTTCAATGTTGAAAAATTTTCCTTGTAAAACTATTAGTTTACAATGTTAAAAGGATTTTTTTATAAAAGAAATCCTAGGAAAAACGTGTAGTCTACCAAAACCATAGGTTCGCAAAGATCACAACCTCTCGAAAACAATTTTTTGGAAATAAAAAAGTGAATGTTTACATTAATTGTGTGCTTTAAAAGAAAAAAATACTACTGAATTGTACATTGAAAGTATATAAATAAATAAAGACTCAGCAGTAAAAAAGTCACAGTGGTCTAGGGGTAAGATGCGTGGAAGCTAATCGCGGAGAAAGTGGTTCAAAAATTAGCCTCTCCAAATATTTTTTGTTTTCAAAATAATTTCATGTAAACGTCCTATATTCAAAAGTTATTTGATAAATAAGTTCAGTGTTATTTACAAAGTACAATAAGCATTTAAATTTTTATTTATTATTGAAAGTACAACTACAAGGCAATTCCTTGTACTTTTACAAACATATACTTTGTATTTTATTACAAGGACAACCATTGTAGTTTTACAAGGAATTTCTTTAGTAACTGGGTTTCCAAAAATGTTCTTTAAAAAAATCACAAACTTTTTTTACAGTGTGTACAACTGGCCACTCACTGTAGCAGCAGCCAATGAACAAGTAGTTGAAGACCTGGGTACACAGGACTGTGCAGTCCAACTAGAAGATAATTGAAACCAGCATAATTTCCGCGTCTCTAACAATGATTCAACGAAAATAAAGATAGGTGATTGATAGAGAAGGTGATTTATCGCAGGAAAAGTTGACTATTTGCTAATCTTCAATACAATGTATTCATTTTTTAAGTATTTAATTCGTTACTGGTGAGTCCATATTTAACTGGAACAATGCTAACTTTGGCGCACTACGACTGGATGTCTGTGACTCGTCTGTAAAGCAGACAGGCCGTGCAACTTAACCGTCGGCTAATAAAACATGACACGGGAGGCTACACTGATTTGCAGAATACGGTGGCCAAAAACAGTCTCGCGATATTCCACCATCTCTCGTGATTGACGATAAGCAGAACATATTTGAAATCACACTCTGGGAAACAAAATCAGCGCCGTACTCTATACACGCCACGAACGTACACTTCGCTGTCATTCATGTGTTTGGAGAAGGGATGTCTTGACTTTTTGAATACGTGAAGCCTGTACTAAACACGAAATAGCATCGCTTTCGCGTTCTACCCACTTGTATCATTGACAGCCACACGGAAAAAAAAATCTTTTTGGGTATTTGCCCAGCAAACTTTATTATGTGGTCACCACAAAAGCATTTTGTTGACATCACTAGAATACCGTGGTTATTACAAAATAATTTCGCAGGGAATACTTCCTACAACATTGTTCTTTCTGTGTGGATAATCAATTGTGGCCAGTGTGAGAATAGAACTGGAAAATCTATGCTGCTGCCAGATAAATCCTCGAAATTTACGCACCTCTACCTTTAACTAGAGACGATAATTTACCGCGGGAACATTTCACTATTTGCTGGGTTTCAAAATACGTTCAGCTTACCAAAATATTACTGGCTTTCACTTGTATGCGGAGCTGTGCGCCCTATTTGACTGAGCTAATAAGAATCTCATTATTGTAGTTTTTGAAACCAGCTATTATATACATATATACATGTTACAAGAAATTAGTGTTATGATTGAGTGATGTACGTCTAACTTAACGAAGCCATGTGCAGACCAATAACAGGCATCAAATATTACAATTGCTTTGTTCTTATCGGCTCTGTCAAACAGGGCAACAACCGTACGCACAATTGAAAGCCAGTAATATTTTCATAAGCTTGCCGTACGTTGAAACCCAACAAACAGTCAAGTTTTCCCGTGATAAATCATCATCTCTACCCACAATGTAAGAAAATCATGGAATGTTAATCGTTTTACAACGAATAACACGAAAAAAAAAAAAATTTTTTTTTAGGGAGACGTGTCCCACTCCCCTCCGCCTACACGACGACGGCACAGACTAAATAGTAATACAGACGTGAAATGACGTGGCGGCTCGTTTGATACAGGCGAACGTGGCCGCTTATTGGCTGCCCGAGGCTGTAGACTCCAGCCCCGTGTCTGTTTGGCTCCTGCATGTTACTACAGGTTTCCTATTGGCCTGGCTGCCGACAAGCAGAGCAGCTGCCTCACGCTGATTGGCAGTAGGTGTTTCCGCCATGTTGCTGGCCAGGGAAGCCATTTTGCTGGCGTGTGTGACTGAGTTCGCCTTCCTGCCGACTATTTCACTTCTGTATTCCTAAATATTCTGTGACGACGGCCTGTGTCGTAAACTTGTTTACTTTGAGGCTGACGCAGCGCAACTCCCACTAACAAGCAGCGACAACAAAGAGCCCGGACGGCCTAGCGGCTGGACTGTCACCTGTGACCCAGTTCTCTCTTGTTTTGGGCCGCTGGCGGGCAACGTCACTTCCGGCCGGGCGACGGCAGCGGGTTCCGCTTCCCGTTACTCCCCGCCGGCCAACAGCGTGCATGAGCGACAACGTAAACCCACACGGCCACGCCGCGGCCGAACTGCAAACATGAGATGTCCTTGTTCCACGTATGTACTCTCCGGCTAAACATTCATTTTAAAAGACGTTAGATTACCATTACGTTTTTTAATTTTAACCACATTCTTTATTCGACGTGTTTTTGGTGTGTGATAGTCGCAGTACTGCCAAGCACAATTTTTGTTTGTTTTCATTGATACACGTGTATTGTGAAAAAGAAAAAAAAACTAATCGCGCATTGTTGGGGTTCAACGTCCTTCGGGCTAGAATTCACGGTCTTGTGTATTATTATTACAGACAGGAAAATTTCGCGGATTCAATGCCATGGATGTTAGAATCCACTATCCTATGCATAGTCAAGCTCCGACAAGTTGTGCAGTAGTAGAGACCCGGAAATTGTGAATTCATTTCAGAAGACGTTATATTGAAAACAGTTGTACACTCTCATTGTTTGCGCGATTGGATCACAGTTAGTGAAAATCTTACTTGGGTACTGTGAACCAATGGGAGACACGCATCAAAATACTCACTGACTCCACCGCTACCGTACAAGATGTACGACTGGCCACTCACTGGAGCAGCAGCGAACTGAGGAGTATTTGTGGAAACTATGTAAGTGCCAGAAAACCACATTTCGAGGTTTTCCATTGAAATAATTGTGTGTCCTGTTGCTAATATCGTAGGAAGTGATATAAGTGTCAATAATACATTGTTCAGTCCAAATAAACGTCTGCAGAATGCACCTGTTGTAACTCTATAACTAGGTCTAGGAATATTTCGCGAGTTCAACAACCAACATGCTGAAAACCATTATCCCGCGTGTACACCGAAGCTCTACAATTTGTCCATTACCTGATACTCATTCACACATCAGACAATGAACGAATAGACGAGGCTTCAGTATGCATAGGACATTGGCTTCTAGTATGCAGGTCATTGAACTCGCAAATTTTTCCTAGCCCTAGCTATAACTGTTAACATGGAGAATTATGCAAGTGCCATCTGAAGTAACATTTTTCTAATAATTTTCTGTAACAGTTATTTTCATACATACAATTCTGTCAATAAAAGTTACACAGAATTCGAATTATAATATTATTTGTGACAGGTGTTTTTTTTTCCTGAAAAACTTACTATTTGGCGTTTAAATAATTTCCCACAAACACTCTTCAATTATAATGTAGTTGACGACAGAATGAACACAGGACTATGGAGCCCAGCCGGCTGGTCGTTGAACCCGCAAAATTTCCGTGTATCTGATCTTGGCCTTTAAAAACTTCCAACCACTTACCGCGAAGCAGAGCTGCAGGTAAGCACGTAAGGAGATGAAACACGTTGGTGCAAAATTCTTGTTACCAAAACTAGTACCGAGTATAGGACTGACAAATCTAGATTGCTGGCAAATGAATCCAAGAAAAAAACACACACCTATCGTAATCAACTTTAAAAGGTACGATGTCGAGCGGACGACTAGAATACGTTATCGTTAGAGATGATGGTTCATCGCGGGGAAACTTGACTTACCAGAAGATTACTGGCTTTAGCTTGCACTTGGAGCTGTTACGCTATTTGAATGAACCAATAAGAAGCCCGCTATTGTGATATTTAGTACATGTTATTGGTCTGCAGACAGCTACATTGTGTCAGAAGTATATCACCCAATCATTAGGGCCACGATTTTGTCGCGAAAAGAATTTTGCCCCACTTTGTTTCAGTGTCTCTCGTGCACATCGGCAGCTTTGATTTATGGTTATTGGCAGCGTGTCTTTGTTCAGACATGTTTCTCATTTGACTTCGCCAATCAGAATAAGATTATTGGGACTCCTTACGTCTGTAATTGCCAAGGCAAGAGAGAGTAAAAGTATCCAATTACGGGCGATGTAGCAGACCTGCAAATGTGCACATGACGCATCGAAACCAAATGTAGCAAAAATATTTTCACCATAACATCGTGGCTCTACCAATCATACATCTCGCAAGAAACTACAACGTTTTCAAGGGTGGTTGCCACAAAACATTTTCGCGATATACCATCATCTCTAACCATTATCTCTAACAATGATACATAAAAAATAGTCATAAAAGAAAATTTTAGTCACAATATGTGTCCAAAATTACAAGAAATAAATATTTGGTGCAACATACCTGAACAGCGGTATTAGGCGAACACGACACACGTAGAGGTCTAACCGTTGATGCGCTGACGTGAGGTTTGAACTGCGCCTCACCATCGCGGTTGGCCGCGTGTACGTAACGATTGTTTGAGCTCACGAGTCGAGAGTGCCTCGTGCCGCTGTGACGTCACCAAGCCGCTAAAATCGCGGCGAGGCCGGTGACGTAACGCACGTAGTTGGTTGGTACTTAGGTTTCCTGTTGTTGCATTCGACACGGAAAAAAAAAAATTCTATGTCGCCACGTGACGTTCCCGGTCGTGATCAAGTGTCTTCTTGGCTATACGTGGTTCGCGACACAATGAGCACATTTTAAGAATATTTTGTCTAGAATAGTGAATTATAAACTATATTAACAGTGACCTCATACATTAAAGGCGCCGCCTACCTGCGCGTTCGAGGCTCAAATATGGCGGAGACATAAGGTCGACCTTGAAGCGTGCATTAAATACCGCATCGCCTCAACGAGCCAAGCGCTGAACTAGAGTGCAAGATTCCCGCCGAACGGTTTTTACTATGGGACACTAAGCGGTGACCATATTTTATTGGTGAAAAGTCTGCAACTAAGTACAGTGCAGGTCGCAATCTGAGTTTCACATACATCCAGTTATTAAGTTTTGAAGTACGGAAGTCTGAAAAGGCCGTTTTCAGCTATGATGGAAGTTTTAGGAACCGCGTTTTTTATGAGCATGGCGTCTTAAGGGCGCGGCTACCGCAATTTTCATCGCCATTATTTTATTTTTTATTTGAACCAGATATTTTTTTTTATTTTAGACACAAAATGTAACTAAATTTGGCTCTTATGAAATTTTTTTATCCCTCATAGTTTTCGCGTAATGTCTTGTTAAAGTCATATTTTACATGTATCCGTTTTAACGACTACACTAAAACCAACTTACATACCAAAATGAAAAAAATCACAGTGGATAAAGACATGGCAAGCTACAATGACATGCTCAAAAAATTAAAGAATAAAAATTATTTTAATTTTTAAAAAATGTTGAAACTGAAAATAAAAATTTAAAAACTTCAATAATTTTTTTAAAAATACAAATAATTTTTATTCTTTGATTTTATGAGCATGTCATTGTAGCCTGTAATGTCTTTATCGACTGTAATTTTTTTGAGTTTGGTATATCAGTTGGTTTTAGTGTAGTCGTTAAAACGGAAACATGCAAAATATGACTTTAACAAGACTTTACGCGAAAACTATGAAGGATAAAAAATTTAGTAAGAGCCAAATTTAGTCACATTTTGTGTCTAAAATAAGAAAAAAATTATGTGGTACAAATAAAAAATAAAATAATGATGATGAAAATTGCGGTAGACCGCGCCCTTAACAATGAGGTTCCGACCTTGTCTGCAGTTAGTATTCTTATCGTACGTTGGCGGGGAAAACCGAATATACCCAATATAATCCGCCGACCAACGGCATAGTATGGTACGATTTACACATGCAAAAATTCTGGACCGACCCCACCGGGAATCGAACCCGGATCTTGGTGGAAAACGAATGGTCTGACCATTCGGCCACCGCGGCCCCGATAAACCTACAATTTTCAAAACTGACGCTTTTAGCGCTCAATTATGTACCACGAGTAGGGACACTGGAAAATCGCGAAAATGATTAGCGTAGTCTCCAATAAACTATAGTATATTAACCGTGACACATGCGAACAGTTTTGGGACAAATCACACACGATGTGTGTCCAAGCTGTGCAGTTCCAACTGGGTCTGTAGTAGAGAGAAACAATGTTACAAATAAACGATAGCCAATATAGATACAAAACATTTAGTGTTATATACAGCGTGTTGGAATCTAGCTAACAGCCAACTATTCCCGCGATTTTCCAGTGTCTCTAACCATGAGCTCTTTAAAGATGACCCTATCATTAGAGGCAAGATTATTTCGCGTATTGATTCTATGTCAGGTTGAATGCCAATAATATATACTTCACTACTGCTTCTGTGATTAGACGACACCTGTACTAACACATCTCTGACGACTACAAGTCAGTGATAAATAAGGAAACAAGTCGTGGTGGTAACACATGTTACGGTTAGAAGCCAATAAATATTTGACACTGGCCAGTGTGTATATAGGTCTGAGAAGTCTAAGCTGTTGTCAGATGAATACTCAATGTAGTTGTAGACTTCAATTTCGGACGAATCCGGTATATACATCCTGATACTACCGTCTGAACAAGTAGTTGTTTTACCAAGTTCGGCATTTTCATACCTAGTCTGAAGTGTTTTTCTTTTCATAGACAAGCATTGTGGACGTACGTTTACTGGTCGCTGAGAGAAAAAAAAAAACCTAACGTCCAACACGCTGCACATACTGCAGTACTCCCGTGTGGTCGCCTGGACGAATATATTTCGCGTGTTGGACACCTAGAAGTGTGGAAACGTAAGGACGAGACAGCACAGGCTTGACGTCTGCTCCAAGCCTCTAGGCGCAAGTCACATACCTGGCGTGTAGGCTTCTCGCCGACAACGCGCCTGCACGAGACATTCAGCGTTAAACCCTGTCATTTTATGACATATTATTGAAGATAAAGGTGTATTGTACACCGTGGTAGATTTAGAAACATATTGTGGGGGGGGGGGAAGGAAGGAGCTATGTGATTTTACGGATTGTTAAAAAAAAATACCAGCCATACCAGCCATATAACAAGTGTGGTTTGTTTACTGTTACAGAACATTAAAAATAACGTACACATAAGTAGGACACATTAAATGTACCTATTTGGATCATTACAGAACAAAACTCCACTTTCCTTGAGGCGACTGGACATACTTTGGCTACATAATGTTTCAACACGATTTGTGGAGGGGGGGGGGGGCTTAAATCCGTCTCTGATTGTGCATCAAGATTTACATTCCTAAAAAAAAGACCGCAAAACCTCCAATGTTCGCTATTTTCGGCTGCTAGAAAACATGCTTTAAGGCCATGATATTTCCTTTGTTTCAAACAATGGCAAACAATGTGAGTATTTTTTAACCAAATTCTTTGAAAAAATTTGAGGCTGTATACAATTATACGATACACAAGTTTGCCAGAGCGCTTTTTGATATACTGTACCGTTTGCTAGCAAAAAATTATTTTGCTTCATTTTGGCTTATTTTGACAACAAAATTTGAGCTATTTCAGGAGCAAAAATCTAATAGAAAAAAGAAAAAAAAAAAACACTTTCGTGTATTGCAGCAGAAAAAATCAGGTACAAACGTTGATGTATAAGTGTTAAAACTACCAGAATAAAGTTTTGATATATGTTTTAATTTGCGTCATATTTTCGAAACCACTGCAAAACTAAAGAGCAAGTTTACTACTTTTTAAAGGGGAGTTTCAAAAAATTTTATTGCATTTTTAATTTTCGAGCCATAACATTTAGGCCTATTCAAATTGTATTACCAAAACGTTCTCTTCAACAAAGCATAGAATATATTCTTGGTAAACGGTAAACTGCTTGACATAAATAGTAATGTAATCTTTCATTAATCTGCAATGCAGAATCATTGCACGATAATTATACGTTAACTTTCAAGAATTCTCTTGCAATATTCCTGCATAACAAATTAATGAAAAAAAAAAAATTTTTTTTTGTCAAGCAGTTAGCCAAGAATACATCTTATGCTTTGTCGAAAAGAAAGTTTTGATAATACAATTTCAATAAATGTCATGGCTCAAAAACTGAAAATACAATAACATTGCCTAACACTCCCCATTAAAAAGTAGTAAACTTAAAATGGGTATAGATACGCGTAATGTTCTCTGAATACTATTCCTAAGCAGTCATCACTAATGTGTAGAGATGATGGTTTATCGCGGGAAAACTTTACTATTTGCTGGGTTTCAAAGTACGTTCAAATTATGAAAATATTACAGGCTTTAGCTTGTACTTGGAGCTGTTGCCCTATGTGACTAAGCTAATAAGAATCCCGATATTGTAATATGGTATGCCTAGACAACTACGTTATTTCAGACGTATATCACCCAATCATACATGACGCAAGAAACCACAGTGTTTCCAAGGATATGGTAGCAGACTAAACTTCACTTTCCTATACATAACAGAGCATAATCTACGATTCAATTGGCAACGAACTTCTATGTGTTGTCATTTACGTGTGTTACGTCTTTATAGAGATTTGCCTCTCTACCGTGTAAACATTCTCCGCGGCACGTCACGACCACATCGGCCAGCGGGAGACGTCGAATGAGCCTATAGTCAGTTGGAGTCTACTCAGCTGCCAGAATAGAACGCGAATTTTGCATGTCTCTAACGATGAGCAGTATACGAAAATGTGGAAACGGCCGAAGCTCCGCACGCAGGCTGCCGAGAGTTTGACCCGAGGGGTGGAATGAATACTGAAGTGTACGAGGGTGGACGGGGAGGGGGGCGTGTTTGGTAGTGAGTCAACAGGCGGGAATGCTTCACTGGTCCCATCCATAACCCGGCCTGTGACGGGGACTGGCCGTGTCTCGCTCGGCCGTGTGAAAGTACTTTCACCCGCGCACACAACAGGTAGGGATGCGCGCACTCATGTGTACGCCGAGGGGGGAGAGGAGGCTGGGGACTGGATGATGCGGTCCAGGCGCCCTCATCTCCCGCACGACCTGCGAGGTCGCTAGCGAGAGCGCTCCTCTTGACATCTAGTGAATGCCACTGCGGGCACGAAGGCCGATGTTACACGGTGCTCGCTTTAAACACCAATCAAGTCCGTTCACGACTGCACGAACATCGTTCCGATAACCATCACTTCCCATCAAAACTGAACAGGTTGTGTAACTACGCCAGAACGACATTTCCTACAGTGCTTCGCTTTCACTACCTCGTTAAATATTTGCAAACCATCGCAATAAGATTGCCGACTGTAGTCGTAAAACAGTGTGAAGAAACTGAGCATACACAGGTTGTTACAAAGTTGCACGTCAATATTTTTAAGGAACAATCACCACGTATTAGAGGAACAAAAAATATTACATAAACCGTTACTGTGCTATAGGCTGTTCACTATAAACTAAGCACTCAGAAGAACTTGTAAATAATTAAATATATTTTTATTGGACCAATATATGTTAAGTTTGAGGGCGTTGAAATGATTACACTGGGTTTTAGTTACAAGGAAGTTATCATATTAAAAATAGTAAAGACGGCTGCAAAACGGCTGACAGAAAACTTCATACGGTGCTCACTTTGTCGTGAAGAGTCTATGCAGTTTACAGTACATGATTAGAGTGAGTGAGAGATTTTGGTCAGCGCTTAACATCGAGGTCTCTGGCGTCGGTGAGGGGTGACATGAGCTGAGTATGGAGCAGCGCCGGAATGAAAGGGCGGGGGAAACGGGAGATTCCCGAGAAAACCCGCCGACCAACGGCATCGTCCGCGCACGATTCCTACATGCGAAAATACATTATTAGAGATGTTGAAATTATTGTAAATTCAATGACCTGCATGTTTAGAATCAAATATCCTATGCATACTCAAGTACTGTGTATTTTTTCATTGTCTGCTGTTCCACTGGGTAGCAGCTAGTGAACAAATGGTCGGGACTTGGGTATGCATAGGATATTTGAGTCTAACATGCAGGTAATTGAATTTGTAAAATGTCACCCATCTCTATACTCTATACATGATGTTATAAAGCACAACTTGCAGGCAGGATTGTGTTAGTGTGGAATGCCACTGCAGCTATTATTGTCCAGACGAGTCGTATTTTAATTGGGTGGTAGGAATTGCCCGATGTAGCATTACGCAATAACGTGGTCCTGGCCCGCGCAATACATGTTAAAGCAAATATTTGGTTAAATAATTGGTCGACCTGGCTCGTGAGACGTGCTGCAGCGTGGTGCGAAAAGTATTTCTTATTGTGTAACTATTAAAAAGGTTTCCAATCCGCTTTACCTACGAAAATAAGACACACCTCAAACAGTATTAAAAATGCCATCCGCTGATTAAAAACATGATTACCAAGCTCCTCAAAACTGCAAAAAATTACTTTTTCACGTAGCTGCAGCTGAGAAAATATCAACCATAATCGTAAAACAAAATCATTGAAACTTGCATTGGACCTTACCACTTCCTTTCCACAAAATAACGTTATGCTCGCTTGAAGTCCAGTTGAAAAACACTTTCTACAAAAACATTGCACGCTAGTTCAGTCCTTCGCGCCTAGAGTCGAAGAGATGTTCGAAGGACGAGTTACATTCGACTTATCGCCTTTCCTATTTCCGTGCCTCAAACAAAAAAAAACAGGTTCTATTTAAGTCATGAGACCAGTAGTAGTATAACGGTGCGTTTTCGGGCCTAAGTTCATGCGATATTTTTTTTTTCCCTCTAGACGTGATAATTGCCCCCCTCCCCCTAAAATATTGAGAAGCAATTTTGAAACATGCTATACATTGAGGGTGTTTAACGTAATCAGACAACAATAAACCATTTTTTTTTTTTGTTTTACAATTTCCCTACAACGTAAACAACTACACCGCGTGTAATCATTACTATCGATGCGACTTCTCATTTATCGTGCACTAAGCATATTTACTTTGGAATCTCTTCAGCTCACTGCCGAAACATGTCCCCAATGAATTATTCAAGATGTGATACAACAGCAATCTTAAATCCAATGTTTTATTTTCGTGCAACACATTAAGGTGAAACAATGTTCGCTGTATACTAAATCCTGAGAACCAATTACTGTGCAACAAGTGGCAGTTAAAACAAAAAGCGAGCACGACTGTCAAAAGAGCATTCAATTGTGGAACAAACTAAGCGAGAGGGAACTTAAGGACCCGGTCACCTCAGTTTTCAACGACTTTTTTTATTTTTATATTTGTACCAGGTATTTTTTCTTATTGTGGACATAAATTATGATTAAATCTTCCTCTTAAGAAATTTTGGTATCTCTTATAATTTTTGCAGAGTGAGTCGTAAACGTCAAAAAATTTGCACTTTACGGTTTTATGCACGCCACTAAAACCAACAAACATACCAAACCAAAAAATTTCACAATGTAAAACAATGTTGTATGCTATGATTTGACATATATAAAACAAAAAATTCAATATTTTTGTATTTGATAAAAAAATGCTAAATTTTTAAATGAAAATTTAAAATTTTAAAAATACACAATTTTGCCACAGTGTTTTTTTTAAATAATGTACCATTTGCAAGAAAAAAATTATTTTGCTTCATTTTGGCTTATTTTGACAACAAAATATATGATATTTCAGGGGCAAAAATCTAAACATCCGTTCGGTGTATTGCCACAGAAAATTCTGATACAAACAATGATATTTAAGTGTTAAAACTGCCAGAATGAATTTATGATATGTGCACTCATTTGCGTATAAAAAATGTTCGAAACCACTGCAAAACTAAATAGCCTTAAGGGTGTTCAAGTGCGATAAAATCATAATTTCATATTTTTATCAAATATTGTTAGTTTTGTAGATGATACTTGTGAGTATATTGTACTCTTACGAAACAATTTTACCTCTCATAGTTTCCTCATAACGGGGTGTCAAAGTCAAAATTGGCATGTTCTGTTGCCATGCAAATAGTGAAAACCAACTGACCTACTTAAGCAAAATAATTCACTGTGAACTTACCTCCCATGAGCTATGCAATAAAACAATAAAAACCCTGCAACGCTATATTTTGAATTTAAAAAAAATCGCAAAAGAAAAGAAAAAAGTTTCAAATTTAGCAATTTTTTTTTAATTACAAAAACAGTTCGTGGGATTTTTTCAAGTGTTTTATTACGCAGCCCTTAATATGTTATTTTACAGTGAACTTTTTCACGTGCGTAAATCAATTGGTTTTCACTATTTGCATGGCAGAAGAACATGCAAATTTTTACTTTGAAGCACCGTTATGAGAAAACTATCAGAGGTAAAATTGTTTCGTAAGAGGAAAACTCACTCACTCACTCAATATCGTCTACAATACTAACACTATTTCATACGAATATAAAATTACGACTTTATCGCCCTTGAACAGCCTTAAGCGCATGGAAGGAGGCGCCCTGAAGATGAAATTTACTTTGCTTATTTATTGCACTACGATGTTTATTATCATTTGTCCGAGTACACTCGGTACTTCATTTGCATAAAGAAAGTTACGACGCACACTCGCGGCGCCACAATCACCTGGTGAACTAAACCAGTTACTAAAGAGGTCAACTTTTCACGCAGGTGGCCAGACCCGTCCTCCCAAGATAGCGGTCACGCGGGAATCTTCCAAGGTCGCGAGGAGCGATAAGGCGCACCAACGCACATGACCTAAGTACATGTTCGCCTTACTGACCCCGAGCTCGGCGTGGGGCGACTTGGAATGCTGTTCGCGCCAACGCACTGCACTGATGAGGATAAATGTGCGCTCCACAACTACTGCTGGGCGCCGCCTACCCGCGCGTGAGAGGCTCAAAAGTGACGGAGCAGTAAGGTCGACCTTGAAGCGCGCATCAAATGCCGCGTCGCCTCAACGAGCCAAGCGCTGAACTAGCGTGCAAGCTTCCCGCCGAACAGTTTTTACTATGATGGGACATCAAGCGGTGACCATATAATTGTATTGGTGGGAAGTCTGCAACTAAGTTCAGTGCAGGTCGCAATCTTAGTTTCACGTACATCCGGTTAGTACATTTTGAAGTGCGGAAGTCTGAGAATGCCGTTTTTGGCCATGTTGGGGGGCGTAGAAACAGTGTTTCTAACGAACATGGCGTCGTAACAATGAGGTTCCGACCTTAGGTTTTGTTTTCTTTTCGTACGTTGGTACAATAGGCACAGCTGGAATATTTTCGTAGAATAAACCTGTTTACGAACACACTGCAACGCATTTGAAGCGAGGGAATAAGACTTGCTCTTACATCCTATAATGAAATTGCACTAAGAACAAATTACTTAAGTGTAAGGGAAAATCCATGACATAATATGAAATATTCTCGTACGTGAAGGAAGGGACAAATGACTGTCCAGAACAAAGCAATGTAAAAGAACATGACTGAAAAGGGCTTCTCGAACCCAGAATCTATTTGTGTCAAGCGCGCGCCATAAACCACTAAGCTGCCGCGTTACTTAGGGACGAAAAGTAACCATAAGTTAAGATACTGCAGATAAGGCACGGGTTATTAATATTATATTTACGGTGTTATCATCAGCTTTTAATAAATTTTAAAATATTAAGTTACATATTATATATATATATATACATACATATATTACATCATTTAAGATACACGCACACATACATACGTAAACACAAATTTACATAATGTGTGTCTAAGATTCTACCAACTAATTAAGCTTCGGTTTCTACTGGAGCTTTGTAATCAATGTTGCCAATTCATTCATTGAAACCCCATCATATGTTGTCAAAAAAACTCCAATTCCCCGCAAAATATAGAGCAATTTGCAAAACTGTCGGACAAATACTTTTGAACCTGATGGATTGGAAATATTCTATATTTCTATAGCTATAGGCCTATGTTTCTTTCGTACGTGCATAGTAATTGCCATTTAATAAAAGTAGACTCTGCCAAACATCGCAAGTATAGGATGTGTTCGTGCGTCGTAAGACCCAGAAAGCAGCTACAGCAGATCTTGAACCCTCGCGGTGAATCTTCATCCGGTAGAAAGACGGCCACTCTGGGTTAAGACAGACCTCCGCGGCTCCTTTGATTAACAACATTTTAAAGTCAAGAGCGCCGCGCTTAGGTCTCCAGCTTCTCCCATGACTCGTTTGAGAGAGACGACTGAGAAATAATTGTACTGTAGAGACATCTTCGTGTGCCATTCCTGTACACATAACTCAACACTAGTGCCGCCGCTGCCCCAGTGCGTCCGCGACGGAACAAGGCAATTTGCGGCAAGTGGCTCGAAACCACACAGCTATTTGTTTCTCTGTGTCAGCGCGGGCTAATCAGTCTTGTCCAGGACATAGTAGTCTCTAGTAGAAGGCAGCAATCTTCCATCAGCAGAACCGGGCGAGGTGGCGCAACGATAACACGTTGGACTCGCATTCGAAAGGACCCGGGTTCGATCCCCAGCTCCGGACATTCTGATTTCTGTTTTCCATGGCTTCCCGAAATAGCTTGAAGCGAATACTGGGATGTTTCCTTAACAAAGGCCATGACCGATTCCTCTCCCAGCTCCTGTCATTGTACCAATGCCTATGTCACCGTCTCTAATGACCTCGCTGTCGACCAGACGTACAGCTCACTTATCTTACCTTCTATCAGCAGAGACAGGAAATATTCTTGGTTCACTGACGTGCAGGATAGCCTCCAAGCAGGGCTACTTATGAGAATATGAGGCACGGAGCTGCATAAAGCTGAGGTTCCCCTTGTATTTTATACATTCATAATGTAAGCTTGTAGGCTCTCATACTTCCCTGACATGATGTCTGCTTGTCATAACTCTGACATCGGCAATTCTGGATATCAATGACTTTACCCTTGAAAAAAAAAATATATATATATATATATATCAGCACCCATCACAGATTAGTAAGAACTTTTGAAAATTATTTACAATTTTAACCCAAAAAGTGAGGCGTCCTAGAATGTGAGACCCGGAACAAATTTTCCCATTTGCTCCTCCTCCCTTATTTTCAGACACGGCTCTGCCTCCAATTATAACTGTGTACCAGCAGCGTGTGGTGAGGATTTGCAAGGTAGCTGGTGTATTTGCTCAGTACTGTACAGTATCGGTGGCCGCAGCAGGAAGCAGTAGCATCGGGGGCGTCATTTATGGTTATTCTTGGGGGAGGGGCAAGATTTTTTTTCTGACAGTGACCTTGTTGCATCAATTTTTTTATTAATTATGCATGTATAAATTAGAAACTTTAATAATAAAACTTCGGTTTTATGTGCTTACGTTAGGATTATTTAAATAACAAAATTCACAAAAAAATTATACACATTTCCTTCTAAATCCAGAGGGGCACATGCCCCTCCCCACCCTTTTGCCGCCACTAAATGACGCCCCTGAGCAACAACAGTTCAACTGGGTAAACGAAAACGTAATGCGGCCAGTCACCAGTTAACTGCCAGGTACACATTATACACGTGGTGTGATGTCCGCTGTACTGAGAGGCTGGCGTGTATACGCAGGAGTAAACAAGTACAGTTGAGAACAAACACAGCGTAACTTGCAACACAGTCACAACACGCCGCTGCTGCGTACTCAAGTAGACAACAGCTCGTTCAGATTGACTTTTCGCTGATACGATGATACGCGATTGGTAGAGACAGAAAAAGACGATCCGGGTTCGATTCCCGACCAGCTACATCGTTCGGCACGATTCCACATGCGAGAATCCGGGGACCGACACCACTGGGAATCGAACTCGCGGGAGGCGGAGTTATCTTGTCACGGCCCCAACCGCGCCCCCTACAACACGGTGGAAAGACTAAACATTGGCTAACACAAAAAAATGACCAGGGTTATGAAAAATGTTTATTTCACCGTGAAAACAACCCTATGCATGAGCAGTGCAGTGACACGGACATACAGGCGGTACAAAACTTTCTTTTGAGGGACGCAAAGTCATTACAAAGTCGTAGTCATATGAAAACACTCCGGGGCACTCAGCAGGCGGCCACTGAGAATAGGCCGCCGGAGATGAAAGAAGCCACTTGAAAGGCCCGCCATTTTCCCGGCACGTTCGACCCGCTAAGCTGGGGCCGCGGCGGGGGCGACAGAAGCCCTTATAGTGTTTATGAAGTGTTCGCTGTGGACGAGAGAGCGCCCAGCCGAGCGGAAATCAATATGCAGGGTGTTAGGCGGCGCGAAGCAGCTCGGGGGAGTGCCTATCCCTCGGCAAATAACGGCCGAACTCTCCCCCGCGCGCAGAAAGGCGATGAGAAGATTACGCCGTGCTAGACACGAGACATACAAGCACCAATAGCACGAAATGGACACAACTGCGCGCATCCTCAATGTAGCCGCTGAAGAGTCGGACCGACCCTTACAGCCAACATCATCTCCCCCAGATACAGACTTCCGCGTCGGCTCTTTCGACAATGGCCCGAATTATTGAGGAAAATCCTTACCGACAACAACCGACAGAATAAAAGTTCCTGAAGGTTAACGGAAGTTTTCTACCTCCAACATTTGAGTCAAAATTACCCAGATAGTAAACGACTCTTCAGTGAATTTTTTGCGACAGGGTACATATAATTTGAAATGCAGTTTTAATTCCATATACAACATACATACCTGTGTGTTTTGCTTGACGGTGATTATGACAGATATTTTTTGCAGACATTGAGGTTGACGTGAAAGGTACAACATAATTTGATTATCAAACGATGATGTACTTTTGACGTCAACCTCTATGTCTGCAAAAATCTGCAAACTGTGTCGTAAGTTGGTTGCTGGAATCTGCAACCTACACTTATCTGAAGAGATCCAAAGAAGATCGAAACACAAATGTGTCAATTTTCGTCCTCGGATGGCTACAATGGTTAGGATAGACAATTGTGTTTACCAAACTGGCTTTACCGAATTTCATGCTAACCACGTATGTATTGAAAGGAGCTCACACATCCAAAACTGAAGTCTGTACAGTATAGGTATATTTGCCTGAGTTTGACATTTCTATTCTGAGAAATTGTTTGGCAACGCCACAGTGTTGACCTTTAAACCATCCTGAATTCCTGGACAAACAGATTCTCTGCAATCTTGTTTAAGATGCTCTTCTCAGAACAGAATGTCAGAAATAGGCAACCTTACACTGTACAGACTATATACATTGAGAGCAATAACGGTTACTAGCTGATGGCCTCCGGCCGATAGCACCCGTAACTGCTGCCAGTCAGATTGGGGGTTGAACTAATCCAATAACGGTTACCAACTGACGGCCTCCGGCCGATAGCACTCGTAACTGCCAGTCAGGTTGGGGGTTGAACTAATCCCAATTGTCAACAGGGAAGATGATTCACAGGTCATTATGCGGCAATTATTCTGCAACACGGCAGAAAACGTTATGTACATATATAAAAATCGTAGTGAACAAATATTCAAACTGAAGAAGGCCAGTCTCAAAACGTATGTGCCGAAGGCACTTGCCATTTTAACGAATTTATGACCACTATACGAAAAGATAGGCAGCCAGGACAGTAAGGTCCTCTTCGATTTCGACTCGGACTTTATACTAAATGTTCTAAGTTGGATTTCACATATCGCAAATATCCAGTTTACTGTCTTCTGCCGTATGTTCAGTTTTAATATTTAACAATGTTGCGAACCTAGTGTAAACATTAAATGGCTAAATTTATTTCACCTCACAGTACTTTTACATTTGTATACTGTGTTGACTCTAAACGTTGCAGGCATCAAGAATTAAAGATAATTAGCCCAAGTGGCTATTTCGATGAACGATGAATCCAAGATGACGAACACGCAACCATCTGGAGCATATTGATGTCTAGTTCAAAAGGGAAACAATTCAAAATTCCCAGATTTTAGTCAAATGCATATAGAAAGATATCCGTTTCGCCGAAAAATCTGTTAATACAGTTGGTTGGTGTTTATTTGAAGCAAAAGTACAGAGGCAAATATTTAATGTATTTAAAATGTTTATAGTCTGCCTTTGCTTAAATTATCAAACTTTAAAATAAAATAAAAACAATTTGTAGCGCTTCAGTGGCAATCAGAATTAAGTACCATGCTATTAAAACAAGTGAATTTACTTCTTGTTTTTTTTTTCTTTTCAACTGAGTAGATTGCACTTCTGTCTATGTGTTGGTGAGAAAAACTCAAAAATGCAATTATTTAAGTTGTTCCATTTTGAACTTGGCCATCGATATGTAGACAAGAGGAGGCAGACACTCACCATCATGTCGCGCTGGTCCTCGATGTTGGCGATGAGGCGGCCGAACTCCTTCAGCGACATGGAGATGCTCATCTCGTCGTCTGTCAGGTTCGTGCCGATGCATTCGAAGTTGAAGTCGACGAGGCTGCTGGAGAGCGCTCGCTGGGCTCGCGACAAGTCTGCAACACACGTCACACCTAACTGTGAGAAACTGAAGTGAAGAAATTTTGCTGAGAACTGAACATATAGATCTTCAGCGCTGGTGAGGGGTGACATGATGTGAGACTGGAGCACCACCGGAATGAAGGGGCGAGGGAAACGGGAGATCCCCGAGAATAACGGCCGGCCAGCGGCATAGTCCGGCAAAATTCCCAAATGCGAAAATCCGAGGGCCGACCCCGCCGAGAATCGAACCCGTGAGAAATATAACATGGCCACATGTGTGCACTGACACCCGTGGTGACGATTGGCCGCGTTTCAAGGGAAGCTACTTCGGATGCGATTATACCACTTGGAGCACGTCACACTAACAAGTCCATGCCAGTAATAAAGCTGGAATTTTTCTTATTTTATTCTCACTTTAAGGGGACCGAGTTCGGGGCCACTATCTGAGAATGTGAAGCCCGGCCCGGGACAGCATAAATCTGAGGTCCTATCCTTTTTAGATGCAGTGATGTGAGCTTGTAGGGCCTCGATACTTTCCTCACACGTTAGCCGCATTGCCATGGCTATGCTCTTGACAATTCTGAATATCAAGGTCGTTGTTTTTACATGCACTTTACACTTAAAGTATTTATTTCACAGGTACCAAAGTGGTATAATGGGAGCTTTAGACAATCCTATTCATTTCAAATTTTTTTTTTTTATGTTTGTAATACAGAAAGTGAGGCCCCGTAGAATAAGGGGTTCGGGGCAAATGCTCCTTTTGCCCTCCCCCTCTTTTTTTTCTAGACGCAGTCCTGGCCGCGGTGGCCGATTGGTCAGACCATTCGCCTCCCACCAAGGCGATATACGATCGATTCCCGGCGCGGTTGTCCTCCGGATTTTCGCATTTGAGAATCGTGCTAGACGATGCCGCTGTTCGACGGGTTTTCTCGGGGATCTCCCGTTTTCCCCGCCCTCTCATTCCAGCGCTTATCTATTCATCATTTAACCCTTGCTGACCACAATATCTTCACTTCCACTTAATGTTGTCTACATCTGGTGTAAACACATACAGAATGTCGCGTCTGGAGAAAGGGGGATCACCTTCACGACGGACAAGTCGCATTTATCGGCGTGCAGTGACGTCACTGCAGTGAATCACAGGACTGAAGCGGCGACACCATACGTGACTTTAACACAGGACTCACTACGGAACACTCAGGCTCGTGAATCACGCCGACAATCGCCCTACACAGCACGGAGCTGATAACACGTACTGTACACCAGGCAGACTCATGTCCCCGTCTTCTGCGCACGCGCCAACGCCGTCCCAATGTTGCCAATCAGCGTGTTATTTCACTAAATACTTGTCATAAGACGGCATTTATCTTGTTTTTTTTTTCACATATATTTACTGAATTATGTTATGTAATTATGTTACATTAAGCAGCAAGTTAACTCTACATTTGTCATCGTAGAGCGGCACAATTTGAATATTGTTCAAATTGAATATGTTTTAGAATTGACAAAGATTAATTACCGTGAAGAGATTTTGGTCAGCCCTTAAGAGGGCGTGGTACATAATTCAACGCTAAAAGCATTAATCTATAACTGTAGGTTTCTTCAATCAATTCGCAAAAATTAAACAATAGCAATCGTAGACAATAGTTTTTGCCAACGTTTTAAACGAAATTGTTCTCAGTGTTACAAACGTCTGAGACACAATCTCTGACGCCGGAACCTCGTGCGTTTAAGTGCGGGGCAAGTGATCACGCGTAACGAATTAGTAATTCTGGATAAATATTTACTCATAAAGGTGGTAAATACAATTATCTAGGATTGTCACTGAGTATTTTATCCATATTGGCTTCGAAAAAAGCGTATGAAGCAACTCATGTTTTGAGCGTTTATTTATCTACCGCGCACTCTTAAGGCGCCCGCCTCGTGGCACATGTGTGTGTGTGTGTGTGAGTGAGGTATGGTGCTAAGGACTACGTCGTATGGGCCATACAACGGTGTGTCGCCTCTACGCTTAAGGCATGCAGTCTTCGCGAAAAAACAAATTTCCTATGGGACTTTAAGTGGTGACCCTATTGTTTTATTTACGAAATCACTTTACTTAAGTCCAATGCACTACCCTTAAGTGGTTTCATATGTATTCGGCTAGTGTATTTTCCGCTATAGCAGCCTGAAAACCCCGTTTTAACCCATTTTGACGTGTCCTAAAAGAGGATTTCTAATACATGTGTTGTCTTGAAAGTACTTAATGGCAGTCGTCTGAAGTGTGTGTTCTTTTCGTAGACAAACGGCGTGAACACATGTGTATTAGTTGCGGTGTAAAACTTTTTCTTCAAACACGCTGCAGTGTGATTTTATGGCAACGAGGCGGGCCCCTCAACATCTAGGTCTTTTGCGCCAGAATGAAGGGGCGGGAAAAACGGGCGATCCCCGAGTAAACCCGTCGACCAACGGCATCGTCCGGCACTATTCTCACATGCGAAAATCTTGGGACCGACACCGCCGGGAATCGAACCTAGATAACCTTGGTGAGGGGGGGGTAAGGAAGTACCATATCCACTACACCAATCGCTGCACCTTTATTACCGTATATTTGAGTAAATAAACTATATACTCAACCTAGTCATCTAAAAATTTTTACTTAACAGCCATAAAATTAACATTTTAACTGGCTTAAAGTGACCCTGAAGTACCACTAAGACCCCCTGCTTTACGGTACTTTTTTCCCCAGAGTACTACATATTTTCGAGAAATATTTTTTAACGACTTGCTATGTTACATATTTCTGGCTAATCACGTATCATTCTTAAAGGCACTTCGTGTCGCGTTTTAAGTTACATTTATTCTAAAGAAAATATTAAAATTGATAATTATTACATAATTAAACAATTTTTTGCTTTGGGAAAATGAGGTTGCATATGAAATATATGTAGCGGTGTTACTAAATCTACTCTCTCTTAGAATTTAAATATAATACCTGCAAAAACAGCGTAAATTGGAACACGCAGCAAATAGTTCATTTGAAAACTAAGGATGTGTCTCAATTCAAGAGTGTGTACACTCTCACTACCCACTCTCCCTCTCGGCCACTCTGGCTCACTTTATTTGAATTGGGACGTCTACTCTCGCACTATGCACTCGGCACACTGCATTCTATCAGCAGTAATTGTAAGTATATAAATAATCTACACTGCGAACTACGATACATGTAATGTAGGTTATTGCCATTATCTACTGTAATATATTTATTAAATACAAGAACGACGGGTTAAAACAACGAACAATGTAAAAATAATTCTTAGCAAACACAAATAAAATGGTTTAACCTTAAAGCAATATGGCTGCCACAGAGGGTGCGAGAGTGAGCTGCGAGGGAACATCATTGCTCATTCTCGTTTACTCTCCTATTACACACTCTCCCTTTGAGTTGGACCCTCTGTGACGTCAAGAGTGGACGAGAGAGTACTCTTTCAGCGAGTTGGGACACGGTCTAAATGTAAGTCAGAAGTGAAAAGAATTCGAAGGTCACTTGACGAAGGAAGGGCATTTCCCAAGATTTTATTTGTAAATGCGCATCTTGCAAGACTAAACTTGAGTATTTTTAAAAACTCTACCTTGCAAAAACGCATCATTACACTGGCCCGAATTGTCATACGTTACTTAATACACTATACCATCCAACCAGGTGCGTCCATCATACTTTACTTACCGAAATAGTCAAAATACCTTAAGGTTGGTTCACAATTAAAAAACATAAGTACAAGACCTTCAACATAACAGTAGAAACTGTAATTCTGTCATGTTTAGCCAATGATTTTTTTTTCAACGAATCTGATACATACGTTGCTCTACGGAATACAACCGAAGACCATTTAGACATATCTGAAGTGGAATCGTATTTGGTGATAACAGGAAATATGGAAACGAAGTCCCAATGAACTACCTATAGTGTAAAACAGTTTTTAACATTAAAATTTATTCTTCTAACTTTGTTTTAGTATTATGTACTTTGGAGGTTAAACAAACATGGCGGACATTCAGTAAATCTTCTGCTGTGATTGGTTGCTGTTCTAGGTGTATACATGAAATTAATGCGTACTGTTATGTCATCAATTGTGAACGCATATTTAACAAACTAAGCGTTTGACATTAAATGCTATAGTTTTCAAAAAGCAAACACACAGCAACTACACTTCAAAAGAGTCCGCGAGAGTTTATATGCAAGCCATAAAACATAATTTTAACGACTGTTCTTTAATCACTGTTTTTAACGTCTTTTCTTCCCACCCCACGAGCCCCACGATGATTAGATGAAAAAAGAACGCCAAACCACGCCATAACCATTTTATTTCCGTAGTTTATCTTACGTGGTTAAAAATAAAGAAGGCGTTGGGTGTATATTATCGTTGCGAGTGACGCAAAACGAGCACAAGAAAAAACGTTTATTCAAATATACACATTTGAGGTGTAAAACCAGGAAAAATGCACTTCTAGATAACAGTTTTACCAACTTTGCATGAAATATTTTTTTTAAAGTAACGAATTACTTTTAGACTTTGCTTTGCCTGCCATACCCAATTCTTTTGAGTTTTGCGCATTTGTGAACTTCAAAATTTTGAGAATAAAAATAAGGAAAATGTGTTGCGGCACCACGATAAGTTCTCATTCTATCCTGAACAGCCTGACACGGTTTACATCGAGAAAAAAAAAAATAAATAAAACTTTCTTCACAAATTAACTTTCTTCCTCGTACAAAATTTCCGAATTTTTCAGTGACGCAATAACCGTGTTGTCCTGCATGTTTGCAATATACAGTCTGAACGAGACTAGTTGTACTCAGTGGCGCCAAAACGTTTTTAACTCGGGAGGGGGGGGGGGGAGTCAAAGTTTAATTTTTTTTTTAAAGAAGGATGTGCTGCTAACTATGGCCGCCTTCCGTTACTAGAAAATTAGCAAATATCCGTTTCCGGCCATCCGGACACGCCCTAAGTAATTGGCTACTCACCTACTTCCATTTTACTTGATCACTAGTTGTGGTTTAAGAGAGCTAGGTTTTTGCAAGTTCTGAAGTGCTTTTTAAGTAGGCCTACGTGACAGTCTTAACTGCATTTCTTTTTTGTGGTGATTACTGTTGCTTACGAGTAGAGACGTGCAAAATTCGCGTCATAATTTGGTAGCAGACTAAACTTTATATTACCTATACATAACAAAGCATAATCTGCGATTTAAATTGGCCACGAACTTTAATGTGTTGTCATTTACGTGTGTTACGTCTTTACAGAGATTGGCCTCTCTACCGTGTAAGCATTCTCCACGGCAAGTCACGACAATATCGGCCAGCGGGAGACGTCGAACGAGCATATAGTCACTTGGAGTCTAGTCAGCTGTCAGAAAATAACGCGAATTTTGCACGTCTCTACTTGTGCACCGGTTCCAAATTGCGGCGTTTGACGCAGCGAAAGATCCTATAGCAATGTGGCTGCACCAGAGAACAACGTCAGTAGTGGTATATATAGCTTCAAACAGATACTGAGCCACAGCTAACATTATTTAGTGCAAATCCATATTCTCACTCGCACCATGAGCTCTGGAGTAGGCAACGAACACCCTCTCAACTTCCGCCCTTGCAGCAGTCGACCAAGCGGTCGACAGTAAATAGGCATTTACTAAATACGAACTGGAGTCGGGGGTGGATATAGAACCAAAAGGAGGAGGGTGCATATGTGCCACGGCCATGCTGAAAAATATTACCTTACATTTTTTTCTAACAGAACACAATCATGGTTGCACGATTTTGTGTCGCAACAATATGTAGAGCAGTAGATAACTAATCAAGTGTATCCGTCATTTAAATAAAGCGTTCTACTTTCTAGATTCCAAAATGCTTTGTGCTATTCAGATTGTTATTAATTAAAATTACTGTATGTGTTTCAAGTGCTAACACAATTATAAACAAACGTTGAAGCAGAAAATTGAAAATGTATCTAATTATTTCATATCAAAACAAAGGCATTCACTTTTAAATCACAATTTATCTTCAAAATATTACAATGTCTTGAAGCTATATAAATATATATATATATTTTTTTTTTGGTTCGAAAACTCTTCTACATTTTGCACCTTGAAATCCAAACCCCGGTTTTTTTGCTTGGGGCGTGGATATTTCTAGACATGCCCCCCCCCTTTTTTTCCATCCCAAGAATTCAGAACTGAATCCGCCCAACACCTACTTGAGTCGGTGTTGACTCGCCCCTGGCTGAAATAGGACGGGTTTTCTCAATTACGTGATCATCTTTTGTCGATCACCAGGACTGTGACAAACGCCGTTCAGGGTTTTAAAAAGCGAGGCGTAAAAAAAAACTACAGGTTTTCTACATGTTAAAATATTTTAGCCTATTAAATTCGACGCCTGCAGCGCATTTCTCATACGTTATTTTAATTTATCGATTACATGTACAATATTTGTTACGTGTTTGTTTATTTGTTACTTTGAACATGGTTCACCAGTTTCACATAGTAGCGGTCTTCGGTTTTGTGCACGGTTTACATTTCGTTTTCACGCCAAATGATGACTTCCGTCTGCTAACAAACACTTGCCCGGCTGGAGAGCAGGGTATCGAGATGACGAGAAGATGCTCTCGTGAATACCAAGTAAACTTTACTCGGGTTAACTTTTGCACACATAAAGCTGAGATTCTGTCCTGCCCACGCTATCCACGTGAGTTTTCGCATACGCCTCAACAGTCAAGGGATGTAATGTTCACGGCGGTTAATCTCTTTCACTATCGACCTGTCGTTACAGTGCAACAGTCGTGTAAATGATTTTCCAACCATTTAAAATACAGTTCTCATTTTTCAAATCACTCGCCGAGAAAGAAAATTGTCTGGGCTGGGCCACTGGACTGTACAGCGAGGGAATCAACTTCCAGACTTGCTGCGAGAGCGATGTGCGGGGTCGCCTACGCTGCCCCTGCCACGTATTTCCGTCCCGGTCGATCACAGTTGCTATATCTGAACGGGCACAGATTCGCGATCAGGTAGGTAGGTAGGCACGTGAGCTTTATGTCTCGTCGACAGCGAGGTCATTAAAAGACGGTGGCACACAACTAGTTATAGGCTGTTCAGTATAAACTGAACACTGCTTACAATTTTCTGCGAGACATTATGCCGCCATCCTTACTATTTTAAATACTAAAACTTCAGTGTAAATAAAAACTAGTGTAAACACTTCGCAACTCTAAAAAATTTACTTGTATAACAAGGTGGTCATTCATCGCGACAAAGAAAATTCCCTGATTTTTCCCTGACAGAAAACCAAAAATTTCCCTGATCTTCACAAGTATGAACGCAACATTTTGGCATTTTGTTCAACGTTTTCCAACAAAGGTAAATATTTCAAGTGCTTTCTGACAAAACATTCAGCAGAAATAACAACGAACTTGACAAGAGAGTTTAACCACACATACATTAGGTAATTTTTTGAACAAAATAACTATAATGCTCTGAAAACTCCATTATTTCCCTTCCTAAGACTTTTGCGGAAGCTCAAAATTAATTAGGCAAGTAAATTCCCTGAAATTTCTCAGATGGACCAAAAATTCCCCGAAATTTACCAGATATTTACAGGTTTTCCAGGTGAGTGACCATCCTGTATAACCCCTATTATTATTATCATTATTATTATTATTATTATTATTATTATTATTATTATTACCACTATACATGCTCGTAGGATAGTTAATGATGCTCTATTTTTATTAACTCCTTTCTCTATTATTTTGATTGTCAAACTATTATAAACAATACAGGTTTAAGGTGCCAAACCGTATTCGTAGAAATTTTAATATTTTCTTTTCTTTTGCATTATCTAAAAATAAAAACTTAGTTAACAGATGTATATTCCATTTTAATGATATTTGAGAATTTGATCCTTTTAAAGATAGAAAAATTGTATCCTGGGACTTTAAATAAGGTTGATTAAGTGTGTCTCAGTTCTATCTGTCTTCTTTTTTAATGTTTTGCTGCATGTTGTCCTGTCAGTGTGTGTTGTACTTGTCTAGTCCTTTGTTTTGTATGTCTGTATTCATTTGTATGTCCTTTGTTAATTGTATATGCAGTATTTTTGTATTTGTTTTCTGTATTTGTATCTGTCGTTTGTTTAGTGTCATCCTGTTATTGGTCGCAAGACTGTTGGATGGCACTTTAAACATAATAAATAAATAAATTATTACCATAAGTGTTGGGAAGTGTTCGCAATAAAGTGAACCACTTATACAATGATGGGAATTGGGAGAGGAGTCGGCCATGGCCTTTGTTTAGGAACCATCCCATCAGCATTCGCCTGGAGCGATTTCGGGAAACCACGAAAAAACGAAATCAGGACGGCTGAAGCAGGGAATCGAACCAGGGTCCTCCCGAATGTGAATCCAACATATTACCGTTGCGCCTTCTCGCTCGGTCATTCGCGATCAGACTAGCTCCTGTCACTATTGATCCCCAGGCGCGTTCAGGAAGTTCTTACATCGAAGATGGTCTAATTAAGGGGCCTCCCTACCTGCGCATCAACTGCCTTGCAGTGAGTTACGATTTTTCTGACGAAAATATTTAACGTACATTATGATTGTAAATCTACTAAAAGAACACACGCTTCAAACTCGTCACTATAGTTTTGAAAATTTGGCACGTTTATTATAAACATTTCGGGGGTCCATCAAAATGGCCAAAAACGACTTTTCCAGGCTGCCGTATCAGAAAAAAAAAAACATTCGGATTCGAAAACAATAGAAACGCGTTAGACTTTGAACTAAGTTTCTCACAAATAAAATATTGTGGTCACCGCTTAAAGTCCCATAGTAAAAAGGATTATAGTAAAGCACTGCACGCCAGCTGAGTGGCTTGCACGGAGAGGCGATAATACATTACATACGTCGGTTAACAACACTCGTACCGCTCCTGACTCTCTCTCTCTCTCTCTCTCTCTCTCTCTCTCTCTCTCTCTCTCTCTCTCACACACACACACACAAATGCAGCCTATCTAGGGAGGACCCTTAAAGGGGTTGGTTGGTGCGCTGAGATCTTTATTTGACAGTATTGTCCCCACTACAAACATTCATAAAGGCATATCAACATTTATGACACTTCTAAAACTTAGTCCACTATACCTCTATACAGCACGGGCTTGTTAGTGGCAAGCCACTCTCAAACACGCATTTTTTTATCCGTAATGTTGGTATGTTTTATTTTCTTTCGAAGTGTAACTTTCCATTAATATGATTACTTTACCAACAGCTACAATTTCATTTCGTGTTTAAACTACACTATTATTATAATCAAATCATTAAGTTTAAGTAATGAATAAAAAAAATATGGTTTCTATAAAACGTCATTCTCCTCCCCTTCGCCAATAAATCATAACTATAGGCGATCCGGAATAAAGTAAGCACTGGAAAAATCCCTGCTTAATTTATATGTTCACCTAATTCGTATCTTCCCGCACGTAACGACAAACGACGGGAAATGTCTAGCCTATCTGGACACGTCACTAAATGTTTGCGCGTGCAAGACATGTTGTGCAGTCAGTAGGTACCTATTATAGGTTTAATAAAAAAAGTATATTAATTATATCAAAAATAAAACCATGTCTTTTTTGGTTAATTTTGTTTCAGTATTATTGTATTTAAATAGGAAAATACACAGAGAAGTATATTGCGTAATTTCGCTACCAACCATACAAGCAGTAAGACTATAATAGTTAATGTTGAATTATCTGCAGTAACGGCTTAGTGAAATTTTCCAAAGGTTAAATTTTAGTTATCATCTGATCCCCAACGTCCTATAATGACCCCGATGTATATATGTTCTGGAAACTATGTACATAATCTGGTACACGCTCTTGCACCGATTACCGTAATTAACCAATTACTCAGACGAGTTGGGTAACACGCACTGGCTAGGGTTTTCCAGCCAGCTGTTTCCCTTGTTAATTAATTGTAAAGCAATTACTCTCGGCTTGCGTGAGAGGGCCACAGACACACGCGCGCTTGCCAGCAACCGACCAGAAGTCGTGGTCTATGCCGACTGTCTCTTTCCTCCTATACACGTTTTTTTTCTTTACCTTCGGGCGTCCGCCAATCCTGTCACTTGTGGCTTTCAAGCCCTGCCTCTGGGCAGAAATTTCCTCCTTACGAACAGTGGTGCTAGCTGTACATCTCTACATGAGCAATACATCTCTTCCCGTCCAAACGTTATAAAAGTGTAAATTATCAACCTAAATTACTTAAACATTCTACACTAAATACTAAAGGATGGCGCAAAAAGAACGCACAAACTGTGATTACAGTCATTTCTTTTGAAGAAAAGTTCAACATCGAAAACGATGACGCACGGTCCTCGGCGCCATTGCTATTGTTACTGGACATTCTAGCCTACAAAACAACGGTCCCAACACCCGACCATTCAACTTACATGACTGTTACTACGCCAAGTCAAATACACGTGTTCTTCTTGCTCCACCTAGTATATTCAATAAATTGTATGGGAGAAGTTTCCTCCATCTTCCTACCTAGTAGCCTCAGTACCAGCTTACACCGTTGCCCCTACTGGTGTCAATAGAGAGAGAGAGAGAGAGAGAGAGAGAGAGAGAGAGAGAGAGAGAGAGAGAGAGAGAGAGAGAGAGAGAGAGTTCGGCAGTCCAGGCGAAAAGAAAACTGTTAGGCCTAGAAAATTCATATAACTTTGTAAATTACAATTATATCTGTAGAAACAATAACGGCAAACAAAGATTTATGACTTTCAACATTCTATCACCATCAACATTCGGCAGTAAGCTTAAGAGGCGTCTTCACCGGTTTCAAATCAAATTTCTACGTCTGACGCTTGGGAACAACGGAGCGATAAGATCCAGAGTACTATGCTCTCAGCGGGAAGCATTAACGCCTCTATTAACTATGCGTCAAAATGGCGGGGTAATTTTTCCTTGTACTTTTTTCTCTATGGGTCATATAACTGGTAACCCTAAAATTAAATTTTTGTACGTTATGCAGTAAAGGCCAACGCACGCATCTCGTTTTGCACTTTACGAATTCGGGTTGTTTTTTTCGCAGTTACAGCAGTTGAGAAAAAAACAGCCTTTCTTGCCATTTCGAAAGGCCCGAAGATCATGTTTGTAATAAGCGAGCTGGATTTTTGAAAACGTAGAAGCATAGTTTCAAGTGTGTGTTCCTTTCCTAGGTATACATAATATAAATAAGTTAAGCGGTTTAGTGTAAAAAAAGAATACGCGTGACACGCTACAACGTCGTCCATGCGCCAGTCAAGGACTTCCCTTTTTAAAGATCTACAAATTTACCCAAAAGAAAAGATTTTACACAAAATAGAAAATTCAATATGGCAACCAACTCTCCGTCTTAAATAACACCATTTTGCACCTTAAAACCTAAATTTTCCCGAAAAGAGTAGCCGCGAACCAAAAAATCCATGTTTTTTTTTTAATGGGTGACTTTTTAGGCGCTTATGAAAATTCACGAGGGTAGGGTAGGCCTGTCAAAATTTCCAAGTTTTTGGTGTTTGAAATATTACCCTAACCCGTGTTAGAAATTCCACCTGGTAGCCTCTTGGTCAACTACTCGTCTATCTACCAGTGTATTTTGCTTGACCCCCTTGTTGTTTGGCTGCAGTTCACTAAGTTACCGAGAGTGTTGTACGTCTTTGGCGCTGCATTCAGGGCGGTCAGGCTCAAACTCCGCCAAGTTCCCTCCCACTTTTTCCATTATTCACATTATAAAGTAAATAAAGATTGCTGGAGCCATGTATTAGGATTGTGAGCGAAGGAAGTATTTCATAAATTGATTTAAAAAATACGTTTTTATACATTGTTTATGTTTATAATGTAAACACCGGAAAAAATTAGAGGAAAGTGGGCGCAGTTCGAGCCCGACCGCCCTGAATGCAGCGCCAAAGACGCACTACACTCTCGGTAACTTGGTGAACTACAGCCAAACAACAAGGGGGTCCAGTTTCCAGGCGAGTGTCCAGACCTGTTCTTCTACGACCGTGCTTCATCTGTACTTTCCTCTCATGTCTGGTTCAACTTGCCGAAGAAGAAGAGACTACGTGGCGGAAGTGAGCAGACACAGGAAGTGGGCGGCTAACTATATTCGCGAGGTCATGTTATTAACAGCGGCGATAACACGCAAGACTCCAGACGGCAGATAGTGTCGCTATTCCTGGATCACTCTCGCCCTCGCCACTGAACAGCCCCCGCGTTGATACGCCCAGTGTCAGCCACACATAACTCAAGTACGACGTAGTTCCACCTTACGGCTGTTCAAGTGCGATAAAGGCATAATTTTATATTTATATGAAACAGTGTTAGTTTTGTAGGCAATACTTGTGAGTGCAGTTTCCTCTTACGAAATAATTTTAGCTCTCATAGTTTTCTCATAACGGTGTATCAAAGTCACAATTTTCTTGCTATGCTGCCATGCAAATAGCGAAAACTAATTCATCAACTCAAAAGAAATATTTCACTATGAACTAACATCCCACGAGCTCTGCAATAAAACATTTTAAAACCCGCAACGTAACATTTCGAATTTTTTAAAAAATATCGCAAAAGGGCAAAAAAAAGTGCAAATTGAACATTTTTTTTAAATATAAAAATATATCATGGGATATTTTTTAAATATTTTATTACGTAGCCCATGGCATTTTATTTTACCATGAATTATTTCACTTAAGTAAGTCAATTGGTTTTCACTATTTGCATGGCAGTAGAACATGCAAATGTTGACTTACGCACCGTTATGAGAAAACTATGCAAGTTAAAATTGTTTTACAAGAGAAAACTGTACTCACAAGTATCGTCTATAAAACTAACACTATTTTATATAAATATAAAATAATGACTTTATCGCACTTGAATACCCTTAAGAATCCTCCCTATCTGCGCTTCAAACGCGTTGCAGCGAGTTACCGCTATTTTTTTACGAAACTATTTAACGCGCATTATATTTGTTTATGTACGAAAAAGAACACACATTTCAAACTACGTCTCATAGTTTTGAAAATTCGGCACGTTTATTAGAAACATAATTTTCGGGCCCCTCAAATTGGCCAAAATGGGTTTTCCAGACAGCCGTATATGTAAAAATAACAACCGGATTCGAAAAACACAACTATAGAAACAAGTGTTAGACTTTGAACTCTGCTGGCCACAAATAAAGTAACGTGGTCACTGTTCAAAGTCTTATAGTAGAAAGGATAATAGTAAAGCATTGCACGCCAGCTGAGCGGCTTGGCGCGGAGAGGAGATAATGTCGGTTAGTATCATACATACCGTTCCTGCCTTACACACGCACCAATGCAGCTTATCTGGGAGGACCCCTTTAGAGTTATTTTCATCATACTTAGTTAAGGGTGTTAACATGGCTAAAATGCATAATTTTATATCTGCGACACTTTATAACAAATTTTTATAGACGTCACGTTTGGCTACATTTTTCCCTTGTTAAAAAAATTTTTTTTTGCTCTAACAGCATTCTTGTCAAAGTAAAAATTTGCAAGTTATTGTGACATAGAAACAACAAAATCCAACATACTTTCTAGAAAGAAATAATTTACACTGAAATTAAATATTATGGGCTATATGCTCAAATATATATTAAATAACCTACAACAAACGTCCCTTTGTATTTTCTTAAGAATTGCTATAAAAAAAGAAAATTGTCACAATTTTCTGATTTGTTTTATACAAAAGAATTTAATTGTGGGTTTAGCCAGAGCTACTAGAGACGAAAACTGTCCCTAGCCAAACTCTTCCATAATAAATTCTTCGTACCAGTATTTGGATTGTTACACATATATTATCCAACTATTCATCATGACAACATCCCGTATTCTACGTGAACAACACTTTCCCTTAGAAAAAAAAAGTACCGTGTCTAGGGCCTGCCAACAAACAGGGTGGTCGAAGGGGCTCACAGCCCCCCCCCCTACTAAGTCATTGTGTACCTGTAGGACGCAAATTATGTCTTCCCTCCCCACCCTCACTTTTCTATTTCCACATTATACTGGTTTATTTGTTTGGAGCAGGGATTAATGTATGCGGCTACATATCAGAAGTGTAAAATACTACATATCAGAAGTGTAAAATCGCATGGCAAAAAAAAACTTTTATTAATAGTAATCCCTCCTCCACTTTACTCTCACACAAAAGTTGACAGAACCATGTTGGTGTCACCGTTATGTACTCAGAACTCATCTATAATATTATGTACATAAAAATTTCCCTGAAACTAATAACCAGTGTAAACATTTCACCAGTCTCAAAACTTAACATTTTTGGCCCCAACCAAATAAAGTTTTTTTATATATTATAAGTATTGGGGAGTGCTAACTTTAATGTGAACAGACTATTCGGTTTAGAACATTATGAGTTGAGGCACGACGGTCTGAAAACTTTTATTTTATTTTTGCTATGTTGAAAATCTAGTTTCCTGCCACTTTTTAAATATAAACAAAATTGTTCAATAATTATTTTAGACAAGATGGTCTTCAAAAGTGCTTACTTAGCGCGAACCACCTATAAACAGTGTTTCTATCGATTCATTCCGTACTTGTATGTTGTATTTAAAAAAAAAACTGTCTCAATGACCACACTAAGAATAGCCTCGCAAAAAAATATAAAGTATTTCCCAACACACTGCAAAGCATCTGAAGCTCGTGGAAGGCTGTGCCCTTGAATTTTTTTCTCAAGTTCACGATACAGTTTTTTTTTTTTTTTTGTGAACGATGCTGCAGTCGCTAGCGAGATAAGATTGCCCACGTAAGCGCATTCCTCGTTCTCCCCCTGCACACCTCAAACATGATTACACATGTGTCAGCTTGCTTCTGCTTCTCCGTGCCGTACGTGACCACATAAAATGTTTATTAGAAGGGGATATGACGAGAATGTACGTGGCGTGGCCTACAGCAATTTTCATCTCCGTGTTTATATATTTATATTAGTACCAAATAATTTATTTTATTATTTTAGGCACAAAATGTGACTAAATTTGTTCTGACGAAATTTTTTATCGTTCATAGTTTTCGCGTAATGGCTCGTTCAAGTCAAAACTTGCATATTGCGGATTTACGGACGACAGAAAACCAACTCACATAATAAACGATGTGTAGGCTACAAGTTCATCTATGTAAAACCATACAATAAAATATTTTTGTATTTGAAAAAACATTACTCTTTTTTTTTTTTTTTTAAATTTCAGCATTTTTATTTACATTTAAAAAAAATTGTTCTTCATTTTTATGTACGATAAATTGTAGTCTGCTACATGTTTATATACTGTTTTTTTTTGTGAGTTGGTTTTAGAGGCATCCTTAAAACCGTAATATGCGCATTTTGATTTGAACAAGGCATTATGAGAAAAATATGAGAGATAAAAAAAAATTTTCATAACAGCAAAATTCAGTCACATTTTGTGTTTAAAATAAAAAAACTGATACAAATAAAAAATAAACACAATGAAAATTGCTGTACACCGCGCCCGTAAGGGGTATTGATCCCTACCACCTTGGATTTATCTGTTTCGTCTCGATAACTTCTGTTCCAGTCGACGTATCAAAATTTTTGTCACGACAAGGCATAGATACAAACTTGATCGATTTTCTGTAATTGCTGGAACCATAATATATTCATCATTTTGCAACGGGAAACAGCTGAAAAGGAAAAAATTACTTTATTTACCGGAGCTACTACAGAAGCCACAAAATTAACAGAAGCAATGTCATATGGATTCCAAAAAGTGAATGAAACAATAAACTATGGCTTGTCAACGTGAAAAAAGTAAAATAATGTGTGTATTCCCTGACTTATAAGAAAAACCCTAAAACCGATGTGACAGGGATCAATCCCCCTTAATTACATTCCAGAAACAACCGCATTATGAGCACACCACGTGAATCCTGGGCTGAATTGAGGACTAGAATGTGAGTGCCAAAATGTTTTACGACGACATTTTACATGCACAATATGGCAACATAGTACTGTAGTTAGTCCCCTCTTGCGCTCCACTGATATCTTACTTATCTTTAGGGACCCCAATTTTTGTGAAAATATATCTGCTTCAGTTTGCTTCAGTTCCTCGTGTGCACATCTGCGGCTCTGCTTCAAGGTCAATGATTGGCTGTAATTAACTACCACGTGTCATAACGTTTTATTGCAAATCACGGACGTGTGCTGTTCGCAGTAACCTTATTCTGATTGGTAGGATCAAATGAGAAATGCCATTACACAAACACACTCTGCCAATGATAAACAAGCAGAACTGCAGACGTGGAATTAAGACATTGAAACACAAGTTGGTGTAGAAATATTTAAGGGGTGCCTAGTTATCTTACTACTACACTGAGAAAAAGGTTTTGTTGATGCAACCGTATACATGTTTGTATATGGCCAAACAAGCGTGTAAAAGTTGAACAAATCAAACATTTGGTTGCCTGGCAGGTATAGTTATCCCAAAAGAATGGTTTAGTCCAGTTAAATATACATTTTGTTAGGAAAACAAAGCCAATACTTGGCGCGATTCATATGTTGTTCAGTCAACAAAACTTTTGTTGAATCAAGTACATACTTGTTTGGCCATATACAAACATATGTATGGTTGAATCAACCGAACCTTTTTCTCTGTGTACTGTTCTGATCACCATGTTATTGATACAGGGCACGGTCGTAGAAGAACAGGTCTGGACACTCTCCTATCTACAAATGTAGTTCGTCAAGTTACCGAGAATGTCGTACTTTTCGGCGCTGTCATCCGGGCGGTCGGACTCAAATTCTGCCCACTTTTTTCCATTGCTCACATTATAAAGTAAATAAAGATTTCTGGAGCCATGATTTAAAATTGTGAGCGAAGGATGTGTTTCATAAACTGACAAAAAATACGTTTTGGTAAATTGTTTATCTTAGTGGGAGGGAAATGGGCGGAGTTTGAGCTCGACCGCCTAAAACGTATATAGCATTCTCGGTAACTTGGAGAACTGCAGCCAAACAACAAGGGGGTCAAGTTTCCAGGCGAGTGTCCAGACCTGTACTTCTACGACCGTGGTTCAGGTTAAAATCCTGTGCAGTCCAAACATGATTCTACGTTCACGTGACTTGACATAGGCTACATAAAATAATACCTGGACGTGGAGCGCAAGAGGGGACTATCTCCATGCAGTGTTGCAACATCGTGCACGTAAAGCGTCGTCGTACATTTTTGCTTCCAATTTATCCTAGGATTCGCGTGGTGTGCTTATAATGCGGTTGTTTTGGACATCCTGTATACGGAAGAAATTAGTGCCTCGACTATATGTGCCTTCAGACTACAATTCATTCTTCAAATAATGATTGCACTTTTTTCAAACAGCGACACTGGGACAACAGTTAGTGTATTTACTAAATTGTGATGTCGAATAGCTTCACTACGGAGGATTGTTTGGGCCCTAGGGGAGGGGGGGTCAAGGTTTACACTGTAGGCACGCTGAATCTCCTCCCCCCTCCCCCCAATAAATATATATATATAATATATATATAAATATATAGCAAACGATTTTACAGCACAAAAACATTTGCGACCGTTTAGTAGGAGATAAGGAACTCTTGCTTCACAGTAAATAACTTTTAAAAAATGTTTTATTTGAGAGCGGTTTGCTTTCATTTCTATGGGTCCGCGGTTGGCGTAGTGGATAGAGAACTAGCCTCCCAACAAGGCGACCAGGGTTCCATTCCCGGATCGTAGCATATGAGCATCGACATCGACGATGCCATTAGTTGGCAGGTTTTCTCGGGGATCGCCCGTTCCCCCCGCTATTACATTCCGGTGCTGCTCCGTATATAACGTCACGCCTCACAACTCACCAGCGCTAGAGACCTAGATGTTAAGGGGGATTGAGCCCCAAAGCAGTAAATTTTCACAATTTTCGACATAACTTTTCCCCTTCGCTTATTATAGAAAATCAAGGCTCGACAATCCGTAGATTACACTTTTGTACACTTTCTTACTTTAATACATAGTCACAGACTTTCTTAATTTTGGAACACTGATGGCAGATAGAAAACATGTCTCTTTTTCCTATCTGCCATCAGTGATACAAAAATTAAGACAGTCTGTGACTATTTACTATTATAAAAAGGTGTATAAAAGTATCATTTCCGGATTGTCGAACCTTGATTTTCGATAATAAACGAGGAGGAAAAGTTATGTCGGAAATTGTGAAAATTCACTTATTTGGCGTTCCATCACCCTTAAGGGTGCCGCCTACTCGCGCGTGAGAGGCTCAAAAGCGACGGAGTTGTAAGGTCGACCTTGAAGCGCGCATCAAATGTCGCGTCGCCTCAACGAGCCAAGCGCTGAACTAGCGTGCAAGCTTCCCGCCGAAAGGTTTTTTTCTATGGGACATTAAGCAGTGTCCATATAATTTTATTGGTGGAAAGTCTGCAACTAAGTTCAGTGCAGGTGGCGATCTGAGTTTCACATACATCCGGCTAGTATATTTTGAAGTACAGAATTCTGAAAAGGCCGTTTTTAGCCATGTTGGAGGGCTTAGAAACAGTGGTTTTAATGAGCGTGGCGTCTTAACAATGAGGTTCCGACCTTGTCTGAAGTTTGTTTTCTATTCGTACGTCGGCACAATGGGCAACCGTGGAATATTTTCGTAGAAAAAACCTGTTTACGAACATACTGCAACGCATTTGAAGCGTGGGGTAGGCGGCCGCCGAAATGCTGACCAAAATCTCTTCACTTATGCCCTTGTGACACAATTTGATAACGCGGTTGGGGCGAAGATAAATGAATCCACAGACAATTACGTCGATTAAATAATACTTTTGATTTTCAACGAACTATCGGACGGCAACTTTCTCTCGCACCAACACGTAACCAAACGTCGACGACACACGGGTGACGTCGGATATATGACGAATACAGGTCAACCTTCTCGTGCTGACAGTAATTAAAACATGCACGAACAAAAAAAAACTAACTACGGCGAGCTGTCGCACGATGCGATAAGCACTGCAAGCGTGCCTGTAAACATGAGTAAACTTCTCAAACAGGGGGAAATAAAAAATAAATAAAAATACGTAATAACGCGACAATCCCACACGCCTGGGAACTATGAGTGTACGTCAACTAATTTTCTCAGCTGTCACTCCAGCTTCACCGAGTATGTTCGTGTCTGCGTGACAAGGTCTTACGTGCGTCTGACAGAAATACAAACTCCAAATTCCAAAGCGCACATAGTAAGGCAAGATGATCAGGCCATTACGTTACACCCTCATTCTTTCTCTCTCTATTTATACTTCTTTTTCACTGCCAGGGTGCCCACTTATTGCAACAAACAAAATTCCCCGATTTCGCTGACAAAAACCAAAAACTTTCCCGATCGTCACAAATATGAAAACAAATTTTTGGCCGTTTATTCAACACATTTTCCAAGAAATCTAAATAGTTCATGTTATGAGATTTTGAAATGTTTGTTGCAATAGGAGTTTACTACTAGAATTTATTGGTTTGTGGACATACACCATTGCTCATGTTTTGCTGATAAAACCTTTGTTGAATGACAATGTACGAAAACGAACAATAAAAATAAAACACACGCAAAAATAAAAATAAAAAAATTCCAGAGGAACCCTGGCAGTTTTTTTCCAAAGTAATTGTTATATTATAAATGTCTAATATAACAATCATTTTGGAAAAAAACTGACAGGACTAACACTGTTATGTTATCCAGCCACAGGGAACTTGACAATAGAGCGTAATCACTTCTACATTATGGAAATTTTTGTGGGGTGGGGGGAAATACAACAATTCTCCAAAACTTAACTATTTTCCATCCTATAACTTTACAGAAAACAATAGGTTGAAGTTTACTAATATAACATCAACGTTATGCCATTATTTCTCGTTCTGTTTGAACACTATCCGTTGTAAACCGGTCAACGGCTGAACACTTCGTGTATAAATAAATAAATGAATAAATATAAAAATGAACGAGGCCAGAAAAATCTCTGACATTTCTCAGACGGACAAAAAATTTCCTGAAATTTTCTATAACAACTGTGCATCCGTGTCACTTTCCAATTGTCTGCCTTATTTCAAATAAGTTATTTGACACCTCGCGGAGAGTGTTGAAACAACAATAATCAAACAACTGCATACCAAATCGTGTGGTATCATCACTGTGCCAGCTAACAGCCAATGAACAGCCACTGTCTACTGGAGTACACGGACATTCTTGGAGGATAGCCTTATGGTACGGGGGAGGGGGTGAAATTAAATAAAAAAGGGGAGGGGGCTCCTTGGAAAATGTTAATTGTTTTAATATGTTTTATATTAGTAGGAGATATGGTTCCTTTTGTACACATACATTATGACAATTTTTAACGTAAATAATAATTTTCTATAGATTTCATAATTTTCGTACAATGGCATGTCAAAGCCGAAAATTTGCAGAAAACGGGTTCATACAAGAAACGAAATGAAGTAGGTGTAAAGAACAGTGTCCCGGGCTAGGCCAAGACATAAAATTGCACCGACTGCATTTTGTGTTTTAAAAAACAGAATTGAGTGGTTTGTGGACATACACCGTTGCTCACGTTCTGCTGATCAAACCTGTTTTGAATGACAAAATACGAAAACGAAGAAGAAAAAACAAACATAAAACACACACACAAAAATAGAAAAAAAGCAATGCCCGAGGAAGTCTTGTCAGTACATTTTTTTTTAAATAATTGTTTCATTTAAAAAAAAAATTAATAAACTGACAGACTTCCTCTGGGATTGCTTTTTTTTCTATTTTTGTGTGTTTTATGTTTGTTTTTTCTTGTTCGTTTTCGTACTTTGTCATTCAACACAGGTTTGATCAACAAAACACGAGCAATGGCGTATGTCCACAAACCACTAAATTCTAACTGTAAACTCCCATTGCAACAAACATTTTAAAATCTAACTTTAAAAAAAAAGTGTTGAATTTGAAATGATAATTAGCCTATTTAATATATTTTGTTAAAATACAAAAAAAAATGCAATGCTAGTTTTTTTATACGTGTTATGACGTAGCCCGCGGCACCGTTACTCAGTGCGAATTGTTTCATTTCTGCAAGTTAGTTGATTTTCGTTTCTTTTATAAGACCACGTTACGCAAATTTCGGCTTTGACAAGCCACTGTATAAAAATTATGAAAGCTACAAAATATTTATTTCTGTAAAAAATAGTCAAAATATATGTCTATAAAACAAACCATATCTCGTACAAATATAAAAATTATTAACATTTAGCGTGCACAAAGGCCAACAATTCATATTTTTAAATTTGTGCAGCAGAGTGTTCGTTTTAAAGGGCGTTACTTGTGTATACATATTTCAACTGTAAAAATGTTTAAGCTCTCGTAGTTTTTCCATAGCGACATGACAAAGTCAAAATTTACAAGTCACGGGACCATAGGACAGGAGTAACAAAAACCAAATTACTAATTCGAATGAAATAATTTACACTGAAATTATATATTATTAGGCATGCGCTAAACGATTTAAAAGCACAGAACAAAATCAATTTGTCTTTTTGTAAAAATTCTATACATATAGAAAATTTTAATTTTTTTTTTTTTTTTTTTTTTTTTTTTTTTTTAGTACAGGGGAATTTTATTGTATGTTTTTTAATCTTTTAGAATATTACACATTTTCCTTCTCAGAAATCAAATAATTCAATATGGCAAATATAGTACAAAGCACTGCGGATGTAGGAAAAGCAATAACAGCGACTCGGTATATCTCACTACTCTTGAGACGATAGCCGATAACTTACCCTACCTACTAATAAGCCGGGAACCGACGGCACCAGTGAGATTAGACGTACGTGTGTGTGTCTAGGCTTATGTTGTAATTACAACAGCACGACAGATCCGACGCGAATAAAATAACTTGGCAGCCAATCACCGTCTAGACTTGAGACATCAGCGAGTCAAAGACTGTGGACGCGACGCTAATTCCGAATAGAACTTTTTCGTATTTTATTGGCAGTTGGTAGATAATTACACTTATTAATTGACAATATTTTTTCTTATCATACACAAATCATAACCTTTTTAATCAAACATATAACTGGTAATATTTTAATATGGAAATGTGAGTGGGATTTAAAAAAATAAATTGAAATATTGTAAATAGCTATTATGACTGTCGCGGTAAAGGTCAGTATGTAGCGGTAAAGAACAATAATATATACACACATATACACACACATATACATACATAATAGTATTTTCGGTGCGGCATACGAACTGGTGTTCACAATAACAACAATTTTTAGCATCGCATCGTGCCATTCGCGTCTCACCCGTCGCACTATTGTAAATCCAGCACTAGTCCCATACGCCTAGACAAGCAGGAAACACGCAGACAGAAGACACGTGCAGACTGGACAAAACATGGCGGTAATTGGGGTACCTTAAATAATGGCTAGCTTCACACAACAACAGAAAAAAAGGAGGGGGCGGAACGGAATAAGGTAGAACAGGCACCGTAAAAACGCCTCGCAAGATAATGAGATGCCACACAATGCAAATTACTAGGTTTAAAAAAAATGTATCCCCTCCTGTTACACGGAGCTGGATCCACCCTTTCCTTGTACTGTGTATGTGGATACACCCTGGAGTGAAGCTCAGCTGTAGGAAGTTCACTCACGCAAGCAAGCAACTAGGGACGAGCGAGCCACGTGCTGCGCACGCAGTAAAAACACGTGACGCACGCAACCTTGTCTGCGAGGGCACCACGTGTAGCCAGCCACGCACTGCGTCACAAGACGGGGGAGGTCTGCGTGCCGCATGTGTGTAAGGCTCTTGATCGAGTCCGGGACCTCGCTCGCCGAGCCGTTCCAGCACCGACTGGTACGTCTAGTCGCACACGTGTACCACCCCCTTCACGTGACGATACATATTCCTACTCTTCTTTTCCAAATCACGTGTCGCAAGGTTCTTGAATGTAAAGGAAAAGCACATTTCAAGAAAGAAAATTATGATTCCAGCACTACTGCCGAATGAGCGAGTGAGGGAGATTTTGGTCAGCGCTCAACATCGAGGTCTTTAGCTCTGGTGGGGGTGACATGAGGTGAGTATGGAGAAGTACCGGAATGAAAGGGCGGGGGAAACGGGAGAATCCCGAGAAAACCCGCCGACCAGCGGCGGACCACTCGGCCACCGCGGACCCCATTCCATTACTGCCGAAGTTAACCATGCATGCATATTATATATACATACATATATAAGGTATAAACGAAAGGGATGTGTCGAGGACCAATAAACAAACAAATAACGCTAATAAACATAGGCTCGGAAAACGACGGTTTCCCCGACATGATGTATGGACACGTGTAAACATGGCAATGTTTTTGAACGTGTACGGGCATAGATGCGAAGACCTGCTGAAGCCTGCCTTCACATGAACGGCGCCCATTTCCAACACTTGTTGTAAAGTCTTCGTCCACTGTGCAGCATTTTGACGTTATGATCCTCGAAAACACAGGTATTATAGCGTTCCTGTCACAACATGTAATGTGTCATATTGGGAAAACCATTAGTTTTCGGAACTATGTCAATTAGCATAATTTGCTTGTTTCATCGTCCTCGACAAACCCCTTCCATTTGTACCTATAATTATCAAACATTCTGTATATTCTACCATACATTGTAGACGTTCTGTACTACATTTTTTATATCCCCTGTATGTTTACCACAGTTAAAAGGGAATCGATAAAAAATTTGTACTTACACCGCTGATTATGGATATGCATGGTCCTAATATCAGTTTAAGCAATATATTAAGGGGTATTAATCCCTACCACCTTGGATTTGTCTGTTTCTTGTCGATAACTTCTGTTCCAGTCGATGTATCAAAATTTTTTCACGACAGGGCATAGATACAAACTTAATCGATTTTCTGTAACTGATGGAACCATAATATCTTCATTATTTTGCAACGGGAAAGCTGAAACGGGAAAATTACTTTATTTACGGGAGCGACTACAGAGGTCGCAACATTAACAGAAACAATGCCATATGGATTCCAAAAAGTGAATGAAACAATAAACTATGCCTTGTCAGCGTGAAAAAAGTAAAACAATGTGTCTATTCCCTGATTTAAAAGAAAAACGGTAAAACCGATCTGACAGGGATCAATCCCACTTAGTGCTCAACTAGGAAAAAAAAATTGTGATTTATGTTTGTATGAAATAGTGTAAGTTCTGTTGACCTAATTACAGAGCATAGTTTCTACATAAAAATTTTTTTTTTTGCTCTATCAGTTTTCCCATAATGACATTTCAAAGTCAAAACTTGCATATTTTTACTTCATGCACAACGCGGAAAACTAATGAATGAACATAATTGAACAAAATAATTCACGCTGAATCAGCAGTCACAGGCTACGACTTGAAGTACATAAAAAGGGTTGTTATGAGATTCACGTCGTAGGCCGTGACATGTTTACAAGCGAATTATTTTATTAAATTACGTTTATTGATTTTCACGATGTGCACGAAGCAAAAAAAAAAAAAAAGCAAATTTTGAATTTGAAATGCCATTAAGGGAAAACTGACTAAACTTTTTTTTTTGTAAGAGAAAAAGGTATTCCCTAGGAACGTTTATAAAACTAGAAGTATTTCGTACAAATACCAAATTATAACTTTTCCCTACATGAACACCCTTCATAATATTTTTTTTAACCTTATTTGTATCTGCATATAAAATAAGCACACGGAAAGAAAATTAACTAAAACCACTGAGACCATTACTGAAGTTCAAGGACTGTTTACGGAGTTAAATAAGATGTTGCAAAAATTGCATGTCAATATTTTGGAGGAACACAGGTAAGAAAATCAGAGTCGTGCATTGTTCAAGTCATGAGACCTGTAGTACAGTAACAGTGCTTTTTCGGTCCTATGTTCATTAAGTATTTTTTTGTTCCTCTTGATGTGAGAATTTCTCCCCCAAAATACTGGCAAGCAATATTGCAACATCTTGCATCCCCCCCCCTCCCCAACACCAACAGAAAACAACTATATCTGATTTACAATGTGAACCGACATTAGAGTTACAGTCTGTTCCAGGAACGTGTGACCTTCGAGTTCGAGCCTCAGCTATTCTCCCCACCTGGACTGAGCTGCAGGAATATAACGCAATGTAGTAGGTAGGGCCCGGTAGTTTTCGCGAAAACTACCGGGCTCTTTGTATCGGAGGAAACTTGTCTATTTCCTTCAAGCCTTCCAGCCGTCACCAACTCGCCAGGATGGTCCTGTGTCAAGACCCACGACGTGCCGCCGTCAATCCGTCAGCAACCTTTGGCATCATGATCATGGTGAGGTCTAAGGTGTCCAAAGGGTCGCCCATTATTAGAGGTACGTCAAACTTCGCAAATACATTTCAGGTCAGAGCTAAAGCTTGTAATGTTGTAAGCCAATGAATAATCGACTGTATACAGAGCGTGTACAGGACTGAGCAATCTAGGCTACAGCCTATTGCAGCTACCCTGTAATATTCAAACCGAGTAAAAGAAAACTCAACAGTAGTTAGAAGAACAATTTTAACAAAACCGAAACCCCCACTATTTAACAGGTTACCTCTTCAGTTTCAGCCTAAGTGCCTACCACTTGCAACAACCCCCTCCCCCTAACTTATGTCACAAAATGCTTTAAAAATATATTTTATAACAAGAAATATCTGAAATTATGTTTTTAAAAAATCAACTAACATTCAAGCGTCTTAAAATATTAATCTGTTCATGTTTAGCTGCCTTGATTCCTGACAGTAAATATATCCCTGCCAATTTTTTAACTGACAAATGCCACTTCAGAAACCATATATCAACAAGCCGACGTCATTTCAGTGAAATTATAGTATCAGCTGACTGTAAGGGTGAGTTAAATGTTGAAACGATGTTGGCAGCACTGAAAGCACTGGCTATCAAACTGCGGTTCACAAAAGACAACAGTAGGTCTAACTATGCCAGGAGAACTATCAGACTAGTGAATTCCTTAATAAAATATACCATAAATAAGTGGACACGTGACTTGATTTCGTATACTGAAATTATAATGTACTAAGTGGTTCTAGAGGTTTTTTTTTTTTGTAGCCTATATAGCGTCCGTTTAATACGAAGAATTCAACAACGTTCCAACTCGCCGACAAGTAGAAAAGAATACCCCAACTACCAAAAGCAAACCACCCACAACCTTGGCTGGCCAACCAAATGTACCGTGGAACAATAACGTTATTTATGGCACTGGGAGCTTGCTGTTCGCGGGTATAGGCTGTTCACTATAAACTGAGCACTTAGTAGAACTTGTAATTGATTAAAAATATGTTTAATTGCGCCAATATATGTTAACTTTTGCGAGTATTGAAACGTTTACACTGGTTTTTAGTTGCATAGAAGTTTTCATATTAAAAACAGTAAAGATGGCTGCAAAACGGTCCGAAAGAAAACTTTATGTATGTAGTGCTCACTTTATCATGAACGGCCTATACTTGAATTAGATCATGCCGCAACACTGGATTGGTCGCGTAGCAGCTGGTGACATGACTCTTCATCACTGCCTACCCACCCACCCTCATAACTAGAGACACTTATTTTTCGCGAAAAGAATTTTGCCCCACTTTGTTTCGGTGCCTTACGTGCACATCTGTAGTTCTGCTTCGTGGTCAGTGATTGGATATTTTAACTCTCACAAGCCTAGGGATTCTACCGGAAAATCACATAAATGTGTTGTTGCAGGAACATTATTGTAATTGGCTCAATCAAATGAGATACGGCTCTTCACGTAGACACGCTACCAATAACCATGAAGCAGACTTACCGATATGTACGTAAGGCACTGAAACAAAGTGGGGCAAAATTCTTTTCGCGAAAAACAAGGGTCTCTACTCATAACCCAAAAGCCCAGGTTGTCGTCTGTGGCCCAAGCCTTACCCCGTGCAATTTTTTTTTTTCTGTGGAGGTACATAAAAGATAAATGCCGGTTCCCATTGTTGACCTCAATATGAGAATTACGGGCGGCATCTAAACCCTAACACCGGGCATGCTGATAAAGAGGTTGGAACGAGTTCCCGTATCGCGTGGATAATTATGGGTCGAGCTGTGCGTGGTGGTCACATTGGACATTTATGAAGATGCGGTAAAGAAACTTCATTGTTCGCGGTTCATAATATGTCTGGTCAACAAAGTTTGTGAGTTGTTTGGGTTTGGTAAAATACACTGAGAAAACAATTTTGTTGGTGCAAACAAAATTTGTTTGAATCAACAAAACCATTTGTTTGTATAGGGGCAATTAGATATTTGTTTGCTCGTACCAAATTATTTTGTTCCCTCGATTTGTTTGAGGCAAATAACTGAATTTTGTTAGCAGTACCAAATATTTAGCTGGTCATAAAAAAATTTAGTTGGACATATTAAATGCACACGCAATATTTTAAGAACTAAAAAAATATATTTTATAATCTGAACAAATTTCTAAAATTTTAAGACCTAAAAAAAATAAATAAATAAATAAAAGTACGGTTGGACCGGGATTTGATCCACTATCCCATCGCTTGCTTCTTTCGATCCATGACCTAACCAACTGAGCTACGAGTGCTCCTGTGATAATAGGATTGTTATTTGTATAGGAATAGTTAGGCCTAATATTAAATTAGGATTGTACTGCTTTATTTTCAAACATTTTTGTCTTCCGTCTGCGAAAATGTAGACGACGTCAAATAATATTACCAAATCATTGCCGTGCACCGCAGCACAAAGAACGAGACGTGCAGCTGCGGTGTTTTTCAAGTTTATAGCATTTTCCGTTGTGATCGATCGAATAAACCACTTTGAAATTGTTATAGCTAAAATTAAGACACTTTAATAATGCTGATTTACAGTTTAGACGTCCTACTTGTCGCACAAGCTTATACTTTGAAAGTTGAGGTATACAGCGTTCGCCATCTTTTCGCTCACGCACGCCAGCCTGCCATCTTCCGCAAGTCAACCAAATGGATTTAGTTTCGCCAACAAAATCATTTAGTCCATCGAAAAAATTTTTTTGGTTCAAAGCACATCGCTTATAACTAACAATATTATTTTGTTGACAAGCTGTAACAAGTTGTTTGTTTACACAAAATATTTATTCGACGTCCTTTAGTAACCAAATATACGTTTGGCACAAACAAAGTGCGTTTAAATTAATAATTTGGTCGAGGGAAATAAATAAATTTGTTTGGAGGACTCCAAGTTTGGTCTTACCAACAAAATATTGTTTAGCTGAAGCAAACATCACCCAAACAAATATATTTAGTATAATGAAACAATTCTTTCTCTCAGTCTAGTCGTTCAATTTTGGGGTATTATTTTATGATCATTGTAACACAGCATTTTGTCTAATGTTACAGATGCGTATAAATTTCAATTTATTTGTCAATTAACCTAGGTATTTACTATTCTATGTCCATAGTTATCACGTGCCAGGAAGAATGTAAGTTTTAATTGTCTATGTATTGAATGTATAAGGTATTGTGGTTTTGAGACTTTAATGACTTCTACAGCTTTTATATCTATGCTAGGAATATTTTGTTTTGTATCACGGATTAAAACCTGATCTGATCATATTGGCGAACAAACCCGGGGTAAGCTACGAGGAAAGTATTGATTGGAATGGGTGTTGCGACGT